>VYZM01003937.1:32694-62737 GCA_013398915.1 Dromas ardeola
TTTTTTTTTATTACTATTTTCTTATTATTTCTTATTTCCTTATTTATTATTATTTTCATTAAAGTAGTTTAGTTCTTTTTCTAAACTCGTAAATCTCCTTATCTCTTCCTCTCCTCTCTGAGGAGGGGGGGGGGGGGGGCCATCTGTCGTCCCGATTGGCCAAACCGGCCAAAACCACGACACCATGTCAAGCAGTCAAAGCACGAACTCGTACAGAGTCCTACACCTATCTTCCTCTCCCTTCATTTCTCCACATCACTTGGTGGAGTTAAATCTGTCCTTTCTCCTTGCACCACATGCAAAGCCAAACATGTGTAGAAGCAGCATGTGATTTAGTAATATCTTGCAGCAATTAATTCCATATATAAGGCGGCACATGTGTAAATATATTTATAAGCAGTTTCAAATATAGTGACTCTTATTTTTGTTGTTTCAGCAACAAAAGGACCGGATCAACTTCTCTCAATACTATTAATCATTTGCATTCAGAACTTGCCTAATATAAACTTCAAACTTCTCATACAGCTTCTAGTATCGCTCCACTACCTGGGCACTGGGCAGAAGCAGGGAAACAATCACTTGCAGTAATTCCCACTAAATCTTTCTACCGGGTAGAGCAGCCGCCTTTGTAGGGGCTTTCACTGAAAGAAAAAACAGAATGAGCATGCAAAGAACCAGTGGGGACTCACTGTGTATTTGGGGAAACAAGAGGAAGGATGGATGGATGGATGGGAGGAGCCAGACTAAATGGTAGCAGTATAACAGATAAGGCAGGTATGTTGGCAGAGAAGTCTAATGATACTTGGGTTTACAGGTATGAATCATATATGTTGGATGATTCTTCATGTCCTACAGGCTCCTCTGATTACCTAACACAGGCTAAAGGGAAATACACCAAGGTTTCTAGGAACTTGCAGATGTAGAGCAAGGGTCAAGGAATAGTTGTATAGCAATAATCCTAGAAAAACTCTTCACCATGAGGAGTTATTTTAAAATTACCTCCCTACTGAGATATAGTCACATTTTGGAAGAACAAAAAACAAAGTAAGAAAAAATAGACAAGGAATGATGATGGATTTCATTAATTTTAGGGCTCTTTCAGAACATAAGGTGCTTTTAAGATTGTCCAAGAAAGCAGTCACATAATATGAAATTATCCTAGCTTTGTGCCTTCAGTTTAAAAAAATATAATCCTGAAATGTATTTTGTCTCCTTACCAACAGACTTGAACTTTTCATAGCCAATATTATTAAGCAAAATAATACCAAAACCACACATACAAGACAAAACACACTAGCACACAGTCTCACATACATATAACTGCACATACATGCATATGTGTGCGTAACTTCTTGAAAAATACAAGACCCAGCTACTAATGTCTAACTATTATAATACATGGGGATGTGCAGAACTCAGCTTGGTGCTCTTTACATACATGTATTTTGCAGTATTTATAGTATTTTACTCTAGCTAAGCTAGGGTGTCTTAGATTGAAGACATTGCCTCTCTCAGTTGCTCAGCTTTTATCCTTTTCATGGTATCATCATTTCACTGATTTTCTGAGCAGCATAAGGGCTGACAGCAGATGGAAGAGGGGGCAATGTTGACAACAGACATCAGCAAGAGCTGGGCATTTTAATTGCCATCTTTGCAATATCTTTGCAATCAGAAAGATTGCAAATCAGAAAGATTGCAAAACAGAAAGAAAAGCAATATCTTTGATCAACAACAGTTCACAAATCATGCTAAGGTTACCTCCCAAAGACATATAACCTTATAGAAAATCCAGTTGTAGTGCCGAGAACAAAGTACCAGCCCTCAAAGCCTCCCTTCCTTAGCTCCTCAGACATCCCTTTACATACACAACCTCCTCACCAGAAACAGTCATCCAGAGTACCTTCCACGCAACACACTTCTTCCCCTCCTAACTGCAGCTCCCACATACAAAGCCTCGACCACGCTCCACACATCCCAGCACACAGTACCCAACCGGGAAGAGGGAAGCTAGTCATACCACTAAGAAGCCAACCAATAACAAACAATAGGTTACTAAAATTTTGCTGCCCTGGAAATAAAATATCAAATATTTAAGTGCCAAAACAATCAGGTCCACCCAGTTCTTCTCGAAGTCCACCCACTTTTCATTTCATTGAGCCTCTTATCAGGCATCTAGGTCAACCCACTTCTTGCTTGCTTCAAGTGGTCTGCTGCCAAATATCTGCAGTCATCATACCTCACCCTTCCCAAAATGTGAGTTCATACTCCTTTTTGACTACCGGTCCTGATTCAAATGATTCACAGCTCTATGATTTAGCTCCACTGTATGAAATTTGTCCTTTTTCCTGTCTCCTTCCTTTCCAAAGCCTAATTTTTCATCATCATCTTTTCACATCTGCAATCTTTCAGGGTATCCTACATTAACCCCAGCTCGCACAGAAAACAAAAAGGATCTTCCTTGCACTTACACAGCAGGGCGATTAAGCCTCTGTGCCATTTAGGAAGATTCTTTGTTAAAAATCCCTTTTGATAAATGGGAGGATTGCAGTACACAATATTTAAAGAACTGCACTACATGCCAAAGCACATGCATGTACAAGCCTCACGCAGCAGCACAGAGGGAGACTTGAAAGTCTGACTGCTGCCTGCCTCAAACTTTGGCAATTTTATCCTTCCCTTTCTGAACAAATTTTAATTGCTACAAACACAAAGCTTAACACAGGTTGAAAGTAGCTATTAAATTAATTCCCCTAGTTTGGGAAAAAAGTCTTCTATGCATCTAAAATATTCCAAACTTCCTAAATTTCACCATAGACCATCCTCAGCGTAAAAGAAGAGTGTGGGTGCATTTTGTCTCAACCACAAGATCAGGAACACTCAGCCATTCTCACCATGCTGAAAAATGCTTGCATAGGTCACTTTGAGTTGTATTATCAAATGCCAAGGAGACAGAAGGGCAGAAAGCAAGATACCAAGCATATACTGGGAAATGAAAAACAGCATGCAAGCAGGAAGCTCCACAGTTGCACTAATAATCAGCCCTAAAGTTTTTTTCATTATCTGAGAGTGTATTCATATATTCCTGTAACCATACCTGCAGGCTTGCATGTCAGAGAGGGGGGGGGAAAAGCAGAAGTTTTGCCTGTTCATTTAAGTAATCCAGCTATAAGTCCTGAATGTCACTTTGTTATTCTTTTGTATTGTATTACATCCCTCATGCTTTTAGCTTGTAAAAGCTTCAGCAACCTGTTCAATATTTTTATCCATTTTATAGTTACAGTTACATTTAAAACACTGTGCAAATTAAAATAAATTATAAGAACAGAGGTAACATAAATGATTACAATAGAATAAAGTGTTATTTGGAGACTACAGTGGAGGGGAGAAAACATGATTCTTAGATTTTAGTCTCAATTTTGCAATTTTCTTGGCCTATATAATAGGTAAGTCATTTATGCACAGGGAAAATGGTACTGAACTTAGTTTGTGCCTATTAATTTTTGCCAAGTAAATAAACATTCACACAGCATTTCAAGATCCTCACATTAATGTAACATGCATTAAGTCACTTTTCAGTGGTGCCAAGTGCACCTATTTTTTGCTGTCAAAAGGGGACTTGGGAATTGGCAATGGTAGGCAGTGTGCCAGCCCACCCCACCCAGCTCGTTCCCCAGTCACACAAACTCCTGCTACACTTCTCCGAAAGGCTGGTGCTCTGCTCCCAGGCTTGTTTTGGCTTCAGTCTGTCTCAGTACCTTTGAAAAACAAATTACATTCCCATAAAACCAAGGAAATGTCTGATTTCTTCCTTTTTCTTTTTCTTTTTTTTTTAAAATAGGAAAAGTAAAACTCTATCATACAAGGACATTGTGATAGCCTAAAGGCATTTGATAGAAGAAAATCTTGCACAGGAAAACGTACTCTTTTGGATAAAATTTGTATTGAGACATTCTTTTAGAGCTAAGAAATGGAAAGGATAAAATGAGTATTGGGAAAGCATTCTGAAAGCAGTAGTGGCTTGCAGAACATAGACCCCCTAACAATATACATCACCTGAGAGATCGGACAATTTTTCTATTACTATCATTTTCTCTTTTTGGGTGAAATCATGGCGCTCTCTGAACTTACTGGCAAAATTTCCACTGATGTCTCTGAGGCCAAGGTTTCCCCCCAGTGACCCTATCCTCCCTGAAGTGTACTTGGGGGTGAAGTGCTGTTTAAATACAAAGCGGTGGCAACACCCAATGCCCGGCTATATGGGAGACTCTTCAAACGCAGAGAGCCCACCACCACCAGCAAGCTCACCACTGCCAAATCAATCTCGCCTGGAACATGGCATTCTGGTGGCCGCAGTTCAGCCATGTAAACCTAAAGTGTCTAGCTCAAATCCATTACCTGAGATCCTTTTTCAGTCAAAACTGAGAGACAGGCACTTCCAGACAGCAATAACAACCTACTCTAGGGCAGATGTGTAAAATAGGAGGATGAAACATCCTCTGGACGTGGCCTTCCCCTCTCTCTTGCCTATTTGCTACTTGTGTAACTTTGAGATGACTACGCTTTGGAAAAACACGTTAAGTGAGACCCTCAATCATCTCAGGACAGAGGTACTAGCGTTCTGGAAGGCTTTCCTCCTAGTTCAACCTCAACGCCTGGCAATTTTTCTTGTGCCTGGCTGAGACACACATGAGAAACCCAAAGTGGACCTGGTTGAAATATTCCTCCTGCCCCCACCCACCTTCCTTCTGCGCACCCCTCAGCAAAACAAGACCGCAAACGCTGCACTCTTGGAGGTGCACACTCACTGCCAGGTTGCCAACAACCAGAGAAAAATATTACGTTAATGTGTCTACATACAGGGTACAAAGAATACATATCTCTTGAAGTCTGCAAAGTCTATTTTTATTTTTTTTTAAAAATAGCCAGAGTGACCCACAGCATACATTCAAGGGTGAGGATTTTTATGCTGATGCAGTTTGTCTCAAAAGATTCCAGCCACTGAGGTATGGCGGAACAAAAGAGAAAAAGCCTTCCTTCAGTTTCAATTAAGGTCACTCAACTATTGCTCAAGAGGATGGTTGTGAAGGACCGTTTTAGTTAAATGTACACAAAATGAAGAAGATGAAGAAAGCTATATTAATTATTACAATTTTGTTAAAACTGGAAATTTGATCATTTCAAGAAAGACTTGAAAAAGTGGGATGTTGTAGAAGCGGACATAGGTATTAAAATATTGTACTTCTGTGAGCATATTATCATGCATTAAAATCCAAAAATATCATCATCAGCTGTTCAACAGTCTATTTGAAGTATTATCCCACATACAGCACTCAACTGAGGCTTTATATTCATGTTCTTCAGGGCAGAGGCCACATACCACAAATGTCCATGATAATCTCCAAATATTCCCTTTATTTATCTTAGGAGCATCTGAGACGTCCTTCATCGAAGTTTTTAAGTACAATCTAACTTCTGCAGCTCTTCTACTTAGTCCTTACTCCAAAGAGCTACATTTTGAATGCAAATACTATAAGAAGTCTAGGATTTGCCCCAACATAAACACGATGCTTACTTAGAAGTAAATCAGAAAATCAAGATTAAACATGTAACTTTAACTCTGCTTGCTTACACGTTACAACTACCCATTACAGGTCTGCCACTAGTCTCTCCCAATGTAAAAAAAAAAAAGGATGAAGTAGAATTACTAGGTATATTGACATAACATACATTAGAAACACTGACACTGTGACCGCTGCTAACTAAAAATGGGATTTTCAGGACTATGCAAGCCTGCATCTTTACATGAATTTTAGACATGTAGTTCACTAATCAATCCCTATCAGACTGGTACACAGTGACTTCAGAAAAGAGGTTCTATTAATAGCATCACTGGTCTCAAAATCAAGTAGACACATAGAACTCATTGCAGGGTTACCTATTCAGCTAGAGACAGCAAAGCAAAGCCAGCAGTAGAGAGAAAATTATCACAATCAAAAGAAGCTCTACATTCAACTTGCACCAGAAGAATTTGTGCATTTTGCCCAGCTTTGTCTGTAGCTACGTTGGAAATGTTTGTGAACATTCAAATGAAAGGATTGTTTTGAAGAACTGTGTGCTAATGAAAAGAATCAGAAAGGCTGATTTTGCCACTGTTAACACCACTTAATGAAAACAAAGACAAAGGTTTACCCAGAAAAATACTGTTCAGAAATACCAATATCTGTCCAGTGATCAAAAAAGTGACTTCATCACCGAAAATGGTAATGAATGCATTCACATCTACGCATCAAAATGGCAACACTAATTGTATAAAGGAAGCATAAGCAAAAGGAGAGAATTAGGAAATTTACATTTGGCTAAAATAGCATAATGTAAAATATTGTTGTTTAAGTAGACAAGCCAGCCTCAAATGCTACTGTAACGTCTCTAATGAACCCCAATGATTTCTGGGACAATAACATATATATAGCAAACACATACACAAATATATACATACACACAAATTGTCAATCCCACAAACACGACTTGGAATCTAGATCCTGGAAATCAAACCAAGTTCTTTCTCCATTTTGTAACATAAACAGTAATAATCTGGCAGACCAATTGATGTTATGTTATGTAAAAATGTACATGGAAAACATTTCTTAATCAAAATGCTGACATTTTACACATTTTGCAGTATTTATTTCACACAGCTCTGGCAAATCTTATGTGCCTAACTTTTTGCTAAAGTTAAAAAGATTGCCCTCCTTTACATAATACAGATACCAAAATACTCTATATTACAAACTTTGTTATATGTCAGCACACCAAATGAAGAAAGGACCCGCTTCCTTTCAGAGGCCTTCAAATGGTGACAAGCCCTGAGCTAGTGTGAACATGAGTAATTCCACTGAACTTAGTTAAAAAGCGCTTTGCAACAGCAACTAAGCATCTGACACACTGCTCGTTATATTCTTTCTTTAGCGTACCTTCCTTTAGCTGCCCCAGAGGCTGTCTTCAATGATGACTTGCCCTATTGTGCCACCACAACCACACAGCGGGACTTGGGCCCCCACCAGCCATGACCCCCTTCCTCATGGCATGCTGTGCCTGGCACGGGGGACAAACCCTGGCTCTACACCGGGAACTCGAACCTCCCAAAGCCACCTTCTTGCAGATGCAGCGCTCTGGAAGTATGGCGCTGCTTGGTTTTGCTTTCAGATAAAAGGAGGCAGCTCTCAGCTTAACAACGTAACCACCATCAAGCTCATACCCTACATGTACTTCAGCTCCCAAAATCCTGCTGCTGGTCTCAGCGTTTACTTCTGCCTCCGGGGACAATGACTTGGTTTGCAGGAATTCACTGAACGAGGTCTGCTCACCCTTTGATACATGTCCAGCTCTCACTGGTGGTAATGAGAATTATGCACAGTTATTAAAGGATAAGAGAGCACTTCACATCAACACATGTTCCAATTCTCTCAGCAAAAGATTTTATTTTTTTTATTTTCATTTTGCAATGACAAATGTTTACAATTTTTTGCAGTTGGGCCAGGTATTTTTGCATGTTCTCTTTGCTCTTCTGTTTCTTCTGCAGCAAGTTAGAAAATACCCCCCCACAAAAAAAACCCAGCTGAAAAATTACAGTGACACTATTTACTTGTTTTTAAACTAAGCAGAGCCAGTTTCCAACTGGGACAGATCATGTTGGGAGCTGTTCCAGATTCTCTCAGAGCTGCTTTCCCAGTAGCTGGGAGCAGCTCTCAGAACCTTTTGCCACACCTACACCCAACCTGTACATGCTCGCTTAAGAGAGTTACACATACCAGCGCCAAGAAGCAACCTGGAGTGGAAATGCTTGGGAACACTCCTTCCACGGGGGAATGAACTGGGAAGCAGGGGAGCCAAGAAACAGCTGCCATAAGCAAGATGGCAAAAATAGTAGCTTCTGTGCAGGTCAACAGGCATGACAGTAAAGGTGGAAAAAGAGCCAATGCATTGATGTGCTACTTGTGTGAATCTTTTGTAACTAGCATTTTAAAATGGGTAAGTGCCATAATAAGCAGGTTCAAACCTCAAAACTGCTTCAGACCTTTCTCAAATTGACCACAATGCAGGTTGGCATCCCCTCTGGTTTTAACGCAGCGAGGCTATACTCACAACCAGCAAATGTAACATGCCCAAGAACGCTCCCAGAGTCTGAGGCCAAGCAGCATGGAAAAACTCACATCTGCCTCAGCAAACCTCAGCGTTCAGGCCAAGGTGGCTGCGTGCTCCAGGAGGAGCTTCCAGGAACCTTCCAGCTCCATCCCTGCACAGGGTCTGGGGACTGCATTAGTGCCAAAATCACACCAGGAAACACTCTTTGGAGCTTCCAGGAACCCTCCAGCCCTGTCGCTGCACCACAGGGTCTAGGGACAGCAGTAGTGCCAAAATCACACCAGGAAACACTCTTAGCAGTTTGCTGGTACAGACCATCGCCTCCCCACACCCCACAGCACATGTGAGCACGTGTTTATTTATTAATGCAGACATAGCAGAAAGTCTTTTGAACGTGGTCTCCTCCTTGACCAAGCGCTTCCACTTGCACTCTCAGTACTGACAACATTATGCTGAACTGGGATGAGGGGGCTTTTTAATCACGACATAAGTACTAGAGCAACAACGCTGCTGAACACCGGAGAGTGCTGACTGTCAGGCTGTGCTGTTAGTTGTCCAAATGTTGTATCACCTACTAAGGTGTGTCTTAACAACAAGCTCTGTTACAAGGAAATTAGTTTGGCCTTTTACGTGAAGGCCCTCCAGTTCTGCAGCATTCTTTTCAGCTGAAGGAAATGCTTTCCAGGTGTCCTCATACAGTTTATCCTGACACCGTAACAGAGGAAAAACACCTGCAAATAATTGCTTTCTATTTGGAGAGAGAGAGTCCTTTATCACTTACGTACATTTACTGGGAATTAACTGGCAGAGAAACAAGAAATCACATCTTTTAGAAAAGCCTGCACTTCAGTGATATGGTAAATGGAAGAATGGCATCCACTTAATTTTTCCTTTCAAGTGCAGTACCACTGTACACACACTTAATAATGTTCATGTTACAATCCCATAAAATCCACAGGTTTTAATGATGCAAACTATGCTTTACCTGAGGAAAAAGAACATGGTTCCTCCTTCTGGATCAGTGGGTAGAAAGCACTGTTACTTTCAAACACAATCCAGACACACACAACGCACCTTCTCCCTCCTGTGACAAAGCACATATCTCATAAAGCAAAGGCAAATCGGCTTAAGGTTACAACTAACTCATGTTGCAAAAGTTTTTCAAGTCAAAGCAATCAACTCTAGAACAACTACAATGGCATCACACTTTTTATTCCAAATCTTCCGATATTTGGTACTTTTTTATTGGCCTACTTCCTGATGCTGTATCAATATATATTTTAAAAAAAACTCTGCGTTCATTGAAGAGGAAAAGAGCGTGTGTTCCTTGCTGTCACCACTGCCCAGAAAATCGTGAATAACGGCCTCCAGCTCTGAAAGCTCAAAAACCAGAGGACCAAGAGAACGAATCCAGGTATAATTACTTTTTTTTTTTTAATCTCAGAATTTTTCAAACCCCTGTTTGTGGGGGATCTGACTCATAATTTTCAGAAGCAAACAGGAAGTACTGCAGCGATCTCCAAGTATTTCCTCTCTCCACCCTCCCACCCCCTTGTCTTTTACTTAATTTCTGGATACTTTATTATTCCTTTTCCCATGTCAGCAATGAAACAGTGCTGCACTACACCGGGTCCAGCATGCTAAAGGTATGTGAGACCTTCCCTTCCTTTGCCAAAGGGAAAGGTGCCGTTCCTCCCCTGGACAGGACAAAACCAGGCTTTCGCACAGGCCCCCCCCCTCCACCAGCTGAGAAAGTGAAGCCCCTCCACCATGCTTCACACCAACCACAGCCACCGCAGCCTACGGCATCACCTCAGCAGCCCCTTGCCAGTAGGAAGCGAGGGCTCCCCGGCTGCTCTGCCCAAGGAAAGCCAGGCTCCAGGGCACTAGCAGGGGCAGAAGCCGGCTGTCAGTGGGCCGGGCACTGGATGTGACCCTCCCCAGCACCTCCCCACAGACAGCACCAGCCCAAGCGGGACTGGGAGCAGAGAAACAGGATGAAGAAGTGTTACAAGGTAATGTGCCGGGAAAGCTTTTTTACCTCACTCGATTTATTACTGTGCTTCCTTTCATTGTATACATGGNNNNGGTTGGGTGGGGGGGGGGGGGGGGGCCGGACACAAAACAAACATTTCCCCTTCTCCATTCACCACCGGGACCCATCACAACACTGGGCAAGCGGCTGCTGAACGCTGGCTGGCAGGAGAACCTCAGGGTCAGCCCTTCTGCACCCAGAGCAGAGCCATGACTACAACTTGCAAGGAACCGCCAGGACTTTTTCAGCTTGCCCCACTACAGCAAGCAGTTTTCAACGACCATGGGTGCCCAACACCTCAACCAACAGGTGGGTGAGGAAGGGGCAAAATCCAACATGTGAGAAAGGCAGGCGGTGGAACAGCACACTGACACAGCTCCAAGGCCTCAGGAAGAGGAGAAGCACCAGGGGGCAGGAGAGGGCGGAACACAGCAGCGGGGCGGGGGCGCAGGGAGGGGAACAATATAGGGGGTGACAGGAGAAAAGAAAGGACTTGGTTTGAGGACCACCATGCAGCTACCACAAGGAACTGGTGCAAGGTGAGAGCATGGTGGGTGATGGAGGAAGTAGTCATCATTACTTACTCCTGCATGACCAACTCTCAGCCATTGGGGTGGGGACCATGGAGGCATGCAATAGAAAGCTACCCATTTCCCTCTTCAGAGATGTCAGGTCTCTAGGGCTACTCTTTTTTATTTTCTTAATGGAAAAAAATAAATAAGTGGCATATATTTTAGTGTCCCTTCCCAGGAAGAACACGTTACACCTTTCAGGGTACTTTGTGTATTCCATCTCTTTGTGTCAGTGTACAGTCTTAAATGCAATTAACAGGCAAGCCTGAGAGCCTGAGGTTTATAACCACACCGCCCTGGTTCCCATAGTGACTTCATAGCAGCAAGGCTACCCTGCTACTGGACAGTTTCCGTGCAAGGGGAACCCGGACACAAAAAAAGCATACAAAAGTTCGCATCTAGTTTCAAGTTAAACAAACTAATTGCTGTACACGACCGCCATTTAAGAAGTCCTGCTAAAGTCAATCTAATATTGTGCAATGATATTCAGCAGAGTAAAACTATTCTAACCTTTTCCTTATCACTCCACAACCCTCTTGGACTGCTCTACCCGCTATCACAAGAAGTGAACCCGCTGCCTGGCACATTAAGATTAAAAACTTGCTCACTGCCTTAGCTACAATAATTCCCTATTCATTTGCGCACAGTACATAATACAACTCAACTATAAGCTGATCTGAAAAGATACTACAGCACCCCACCCAAAAATCATGTCCATTTTTATCACCTTTCCAGATTTTATTACCTAATCAAAAAGCCAATCAACTATCTCTGTGGTGCAGCTTTGTGTATGGTTACACAGTTCTTTCTCCAAGTCAAACAGCACCACTTTGTCTGGGATAATCTCGTCTACTCGCATAAACAATTAGTCTGCTATATTTTGATTAACACTTCCATTTAAGAGGACATTGAGATGCCTCAGCCCAAGTGGCAGAAGGTCTGGCCTCCTGCTAAAAGAGACATGCTGTTCTCAAGCTTTTTCTCTGATTGGAAATTGTAGCTGCCAGCCTTGTCCCAAGTAGGTCTCTGATGCAGAACTCTATTTAATTTGACACATGGAAATAAAACAGTATTGGTTTAGGTGATGCCTAACACTTGAGTTACAAAACTCATAGATCACGACATTCAACAAAAGGACTAAGTTGACCCAAATGCAGGAAAGAGCAAAAGTAAACACCGGGCTAGTTCGTTCATTTCATGTTACAACCTTTCAGAGCCTGACTGTCTCTAAGCAACAGTCAACTCCATTAGCACAAATCATCTACTAAATTGTTTAAGTATATGAACTCATATTGCTTAGAGAGAGCTAAGAAGCACTCACATAGACTGCTTTGGTGGTGAACAGTGATGTGCAGCCACTGATAAAAAACAGCTTGCAAAGTAAATGTATATCCACAGCCTCAGTGGTTTGAAAAACTATTCACCAAGTCAAAAGGCATGATTACCTCTGCTACCACAGTTTACTCACATATAAATTCTTCCCTCGGTATAGTGCCCTAAAGTTAACTGTTCTCCTGTGATCCATTAAGATATAAACAGATACTGGTTAAACCTAAATGTATGATCTTTCTTAGAAAAATGGAAATCGGAGACAAAGATTTTTTTCGACTGCATGTGTTGCTGCTTGCTATTCTGACAACTTAAAAGGAGTACAAATTGTTACTGAACCTCACAATGTGCAGTTCATCTGGTTGGTCTGCAGCTTTGTGTTAGCAATTATGTGAGCTGGAAGTTATTTTGAGCCTTTGTTGTTTCTTTTTTCTAATCCTCAATCTAAAGAGGTTTTAGAACATATTTTTGTTTATTTTTAGCTTTCAAGTTTAATTTTTTTCTAGGAAATGAGCACTGAAAATAGCTATTTGTTTGTATACGAAGCTCTATGTTTATCCAAAAAAAAAGTTTGTATCTAACTTATCATTCTGAAATTAGAAAGAAGTATCACAGCACTTATACTCAAAGTTGAGCGCAAGCTCCTGACAACTAACTTTGTACAGATCTTGTCATAGCTGTTGAGCAGACTTTCAGCTGGCATTTGGATCAGATTGTCCGCTGACTTACTCTGGCAACACAGTGCCCAGAAAACACCTGACCGGCAAGCGCTCAATTCACCACCTGCAAGGGATGGCACAAATATCCCACTTCCCCTCCTCTCAACACATGGTAGCAAAGGTGGCAGAAGTAAAATACGACTTCCCAGCACCCCCCAGCAATCCTCTCTGGCTAAGACCCATTTGAAAGCAATTGCTTCTGCATTAGGGATAATATGGATCGGAAACCCAGACACACAGAAATTCATCTGGCCACTCAGGTGCCAGTTTAATGTGGGAACACTAGCCTCCAAAAAGAAAATCCATCCTTTCCAGAAGAGAAAGAGCCACTAGCCAGCTGGGGCAGTTTTGAAGTCCTGTCCATTGCCCCTCCTTGGAGAGTTCAGCGTTTACAGAGAGGATCTCATTTACATCTATACCATTAAAAAGAACTGTCAGCATCTTCCAGGCGACCATCAGTCCCTTCACATGCACTGTCTATCCCAAAAGATCCTACCTTCAATCTAGGCACTGGGTAGTGCAGGAGTCATCAGCCTCCCGAGATAAAACCCTAATCTGGGCAAAGACCAGAGTATCTCCTCCTTCCTGCAAACTAACGGGAAACCAAAGCTCATTGGCATCCTGAGACTCAGACTCTCTTAATTTTTCAAACTACCCTAGAAGCATAAACCATGCATAATAAGATTCACTGTTCAGTGATAACAGATAATCACTTGTTATCTACTCTTTGGGTTGTGCTCAAATTGTCCCTTCAACATCCTTCCACCAACCACACAAACTGCAAGTGCTTTGGCAGAAGCAGTGTCAGTGGTGCAAAATATACCCTGAAACATGCCGCTTCCAGCACAAACTGCTCTTTCAGGATGCTGTAACTCAGTAATGGGGTAAAAATTAGCTTCTTGTTCCTCCACAACTGGCACAGTAGATTAAATGCTGGAAACAGGGAACCACAGGGAACCACCTCAGGCTGCATAGCCCAGAGACCAGGACCAAACACCACACACAGAGGGAGAGACCAACATACTTCTCTGAATGCATAGGAAAACCATCCTCCCTCTTCTCCTCTACAACTAGGCTAAATAACTTATCTCATTTCACTCAGAAGATCCAGCTTACAAAACAGATCCATATTCCTTCTGGCTGCAAAAGTCAGGGAGAAAAAACTGCCTGTTTTTTAGTAGAAATAATGCATTTTCATCAGTCCTTAGAAAACAAGCATTTGGATCTGATTTCTTGAACTACCATCACATAAAAACATCCTGTTCTTGAACAAAACCAGCCAGAATACAGAAATTACAAAGCTCCTTCAACAGGTAAGATCATCCACCAACATAGATACCCACAGTCAAAGCGCAGAGACCACGGACTATTTGAAGATACTTGAAGACATTTCATCAATCCGGCAAGTCTGGGAATACAGTATCCTCGGTATCCTGAGAGGACTGAACTGATTGGAAGGAAGAGATCACAAGATATTTTCAGTCCTTTTGGGCTAAAGGGATAAAATGTCTCTAGTTCTTGTATGACCTCTGCTAAACCAAGATAATAGATGAAAAACAGCTACTTAAAAAACACTTTCTTTCACTCCAGCTTGTTGGAAATCTCCATTCTTTAATCTGGACATGAACTTGGTCTCTTTAGTCCATGCACTTGTCACTACAAGCTAAACTATTATAACACATGTATCTCAAACTACATAAAAAAAAGAAGGCACAAAGTGCAATTGAGACTGAATTCTCCTTGATTCATTATGTCTCACTCGCATCCAGTCAATCCCTGGGCTCCATACGCTTTCCCGTAAAAATATGTCCAAGAGATGTTCATGTTACCAAACAGGCTTGAACGAGCTTTTCCAGCCTAGTGTTTAATCTTCTGCACAGTTCACATCACCCTATTTCTTTATAATAAAGAAAATTGCTTAATATTGAAACCAAATAACTTCTGGAGTGTAATTCATATTCTCATCCACTCCTGTTTTAAGTCCCTCAAAGGCAATGGGATAGAGTGCCCTAATTTCCTTGAGTTTATAAAATAAGGCAGTTGAAGGTATGAGTCCATAATGATCCTTTCTACCACACCCATCAGACTGCGGGCACACTGAGATAGTGCAACTTTTATGGAAGCCTAGAGTCTCAAAGACTTAGTGAAATACTTTGAATTTAAAATTTTCTTTTGATCCATAGACAGTTTACACTTGACTCTAAATCTACAAAAATCATTCAGCAAAGTCTCTTGTATTTCTAGGGCCCTTTGGTGCCTGACTTCACAAGCGTCAGGCGATTTTGTGCAGTAAGCCATGACTATGTCAATGGACAGTCATAACAATCAATTCTCTGGTAGAAAAAACCTAAGCTCTTCAGCAACACACTCCATTGATGCCCCTACAAGATACTGTTGCACTGGGGCTCTCTCTCCTATCTATCTTGCAAACATCACATTTCCTGCACCATTTTCCACATCCTGCTTACACTTCACCAAATCATACTTTTTCAAATCAGCTATCATTCTTGCAGCCCCCTCAAATTCAGCAATTTTAAAGCCACAATACAATTTCTGAATTAATATAAACTCCTATGTTCTATCTCATTTCCAAACTCCAAGCTTGCCTGTTGCAACCAGAAAACTTCAATCTTGCCACTTTGAGGGGATGCTACATTTTTAAGGTGATTGCAAGAGCCAATTATCTCCCCAAAGAAAGCTTTTGGCTGTTCTGAAGTCCATTCCAGGAACAATACATTCTTCAAGTGTATCATTCAGGAGGTTTTGCAAGTTATGGGGAGGAAAGAAAAAGTGACCTCTTTTTCAGCAGAGTCATTCCTTGAAATAATCCTTTGATCTTCTGCCTAAGGTAATATCTGCAACTAGCCTCCAGAGACTTCATTTCAGTGAAGCATCAAGGTCACCCTGCTGCTCCAAGATCTGTGAACGCCTGTGAAAGCACAGCCCTATTAATTCCTACAACCACATGGCAAGCTATCCTCAAGATGCCTCAGCATAGTCTGTCCTGACTGTGTACTTATTTCTTAGATAAACTACGATGAAAATGTCTGAAATTTTAAGCACTAACAGGAGTTCTCCCCAGGTAGTTCAAAAATTTTATCATACTTCATCACCCCCTAAACTCCCCTTTGTCTCCTCATACCCAGGTTTCCACACTTGGATAACTGATTATTATGTTAATCAGAAGTGATCTGCAAGTCATTTCTAAAGTCGTCTTTGCTGATGCTCAAACTCAAAGCAATCCCAAGCTTTCCTCCATATTTTGTGGAAAACCAGATCAGAACCACAGAAAGTGTATTTTTTACCGTCCCATTGACCCACCTTGCTGTTTGAGAGTGGGTATATTGCCTGCACACTTCCCAAACT
The DNA here is from genome assembly GCA_013398915.1 of Dromas ardeola. Lineage (NCBI taxonomy): Eukaryota > Metazoa > Chordata > Aves > Charadriiformes > Dromadidae > Dromas > Dromas ardeola. Next base: position 48,858 of record VYZM01003937.1, read on the forward strand.
TGTCCAGACAGTTTTTAATTGCTGCCCATAAAAGGTTTCACTTTCACCTGCAAATCATCATTCAAAGAATTCACTACGAAACCTCTTTGCTTTGGCTCCTTCTGATGTACTCAAATCTTTTTTTCAGATGCCATTTTTATCCTTGCTTTATTTCTATCTGCAAGGCTACCAGTTCTTCTGTTAAAAGCATAGCAATTCTCTCTGGTCTCTTTTGAGACAAGAACACCAGTCACAAATTTCCATTTTGGAAGTTGGATCCATCTCACGATACCAGGTTATCATTAGTCACAAGCGATGATGTCAGTTCTGGAGACTTAAGGTCTGTTTCCACTATAAAGAAAAAGTTTGAGACTGTGTCAGGTATTTTCTTGATCATTTATTCAGAAAGAATTTATAAATTCTTGTTTTCCTGGACACAGGAGAAACCAAACAGCATGAGTTTCTTTGATTACTGCTTTCAGAGAGAAAAACAGTCAGTAGCACACTCTCATTTTTATTCTCTGTGGGTCAACATAGCAGGTTTTCTCTGCTTAAGAGTTTTTGTCCTGTGTTCTCTGTACTCATACTCACTTAGGCCTGTATAGCTTGCCCTGTCAATGCTGAATTTCTTTCTAAGAAGCTTCTTGAGTAACACAGCTCAGCTTTTACTTAGGCTTTACCAAGTGTATGAGCTTTGGGTGGTGACTTCTATTACTTTCAGCTATCTGGTCACAGAAAGGAGGAAGGATTTTATCTCACACCTCCATTACAAATGAAGAACAGTAATTACACTTACCAGTGTCAATGAGGTTCCACCCATCAGCGACTTGGATGAGGGGATAGAGAGCACCCTCAGCAAGTTTGCTGATGACACAAAGCTGGGAGGAGTGGCTGACACACCGGAAGGCTGTGCCGCCATACAGAGAGACCTGGACACGTTGGAGAGTTGGGCGGAGAGAGACCTTATGAAATTCAATAAGGGCAAGTGTAGGGTGCTGCACCTGGGGAGGAATAACCCCATGCACCAGTACAGGTTGGGGGCTGACCTGCTGGAGAGCAGCTCAGTGGAAAGAGACCTGGGAGTCCTGGTGGACAACGGGATGACCATGAGCCAGCAATGTGCCCTTGTGGCCAAGAAGGCCAATGGCATCCTGGGGTGCATCAAGAAGAGTGTGGCCAGCAGGTCGAGGGAGGTCATCCTCCCCCTCTACTCTGCCTTGGTGAGGCCACACCTTGAGTACTGTGTCCAGTTCTGGGCTCCCCAGCTCAAGAAGGACAGGGAACTGCTGGAGAGGGTGCAGCATAGGGCTACCAAGATGATTAGGGGACTGGAACACCTCTCTTATGAGGAAAGACTGAGGGAATTGGGTCTGTTTAGTCTGGAAAAAAGACGGCTGAGGGGTGACCTTATCAATGCTTATAAATACTTAAAGGGTGGGTGTCAGGAGGATGGGGCCAGGCTCTTTTCAATGGTGCCCAGTGACAGGACAAGAGGTAATGGGTACAGACTTGAGTATAGGAAGTTCCATCTCAACATGAGGAGGAACTTCTTTACTTTGAGGGTGGCAGAGCACTGGAACAGTCTGCCCAGAGAGGTGGTGGAGTCTCCCTCTCTGGAGACATTCAAAACCCGCCTGGACGCGTTCCTGTGCAACCTGCTCTAAGGTGACCCTGCTCTAGCAGTGGGGTTGGACTAGATGATCTCCAGAGGTCCCTTCCAACCCTATGATTCTATGATATGAGCATGACAATAATGACAGCAAGCGTAAAACTCTTTTCAGCACATGCTTTTTTTCTTGCAATCATAAAGCTCATTCTGCACCTTTAGATATATACTTTAAAAATATGTTTGACACATGGTAACTTTAATAAACTAATTAGTTTTGTCACAGCTGTCTTACTCCCAAGGCTTACCATGAGATAAGCCAATATAAAACAATTTATGCAACTTAGCATTGAACATCTTACTAGATCAACATTTATAAAAGAGCACTGACCCAGAACTTGATGACTTCGGTCACGTTCCACAATTTGTTAACAACCTCGTGCAAGTCACTCCTTTGCTTGCGTACCATCCCTTATTACAGTAATTCCCTTTAAATACACTTTAGATCCATGGTTGGAAACTCAAACCAGCACTGTCCCACTTCCAGCTCTACTCAAGAAAATGATTCTATTAAGAGCAGCCTAATCAGAATAGACAGTTTAATCTGCCATAGAAAGGAAATGGACCAGATGAAACTGTCACACAGACCGGGAGCTGGACCTGATGCACAGTATTGCTTCAAATGAGGTGTTATAGCAGAACTTTACAATTAACGTTTTTACTATATTCTAGATATTGCACAGGGGTAAAAAAAAGATACAGTAATTGGTCCTTACATCCAGTGGCAGAAAAACCTGTTCAACCACAAAAGTTAATACAGACAGAACTTACTGCCTGACCTTGTTTTGTTTTTGCAAGAGAAGCCATTGCTAACAGAAGCTGAGCATACCTCTAACACAAATCCTGCAGCTGCCCCAGGTCCATAGCAGTGCCCTCTCTGAAGAGCCAGATGCCTGCTTCTGAATGGTTTCCTGATCAAATCCTCATCCATCTATTAGTACTCCTGAAAATCTATGCAGGGAAGTAGAAATCTTAACTTGAATGCTCTTCAACATTTTTTTTTTAAATTGCCTCATGACATTTGCAGTTTGTAAGTCTACAAATCTGCAGGTGTAGGACCTACATCTCACACCATTTATACAGGAAGTAATGTCATGAATCTTTGCTGCTATTTTGTTAGCTACTTTTCTGAATGAAAGAACATGTATTATGTAACAAAGTCAACTACAGCCTAACACAAATAAATTATTACCTCCTCACCAACACAAAAAAAAAACCAAAACAAAACAACGCAATATCCACTAAATTTTCCGTATGCTACTTCGTAATTTTATCATTTAAAGGCAAGGATTTTTTTTTCCTGTATTCTAATACTCTTAATACTGTCTATAAATAACATACTACAGTGACAGCTATGATATGAAAGGATATCTACAAAGATACTTGACTATCTTATTCAAAATTTGAACTTCTGGTATTTGCTGAAGTATTCAACTTTACTGTTGTTACAGCAACACTAAAATCCAAAATATTTTTTACATCAGTTCCTTATTTATGAAACCTGCTCAACCTTCAAGCTCGACTTGCTAAATTCTGTCTTCAACTGGAGAAGCGTTACAGACATTGCCCTACCTGATTTTTACATCAGCAAACCTGATGTAAAACTTCATTTTAGAACAATGAAATTCCACAAAACTCTTCACTTAACCCTGACTTTTCAGCAACCTGTAAAGAGTCAGGCTCACCAGGCCCTATTTTTCCAACTTGGAACAGGAGTGAAGTCTATGGACTGGCACCCTCACAAGTGGCAGATGGCAAGAAGGGGACAGTGCATTTGGCTGAAACTGAGTCTGCCTTGGCAAAAGGCAATAACCTAAGTTGGAAATTGTCCAAGACATCAAAGTAAATACCACTAACAGGCAGTTAACCTTTCTCACTTGGCACAGTTTTTTTGGTTTCGGTTTGTTGGGGTTTTTTTTAAATGAAGGAATTTATATTTTTTAAAAACTTTCTAGGTAGGCTTAAAACTTTTCTTCTTTGATTGGAAAAATGGAACTTGCTTAGTGATGTCTTTCAATATTTTTCACCACTCAAATGTACAAAGATCTGCTCTCAGTGTTTTCAAAATTGATATCCAGTCTTTCTCTCTTTATTTATTGTTTCTGAAGAATAGAAGAAATATTAACCACATTTAAAAGGTGACTGAGAACATTTTAGCAAAGCACACTACTGATTCAGTTATCTGGAACAACTGTCCAGCCCATCAGAAATCCAAACCCAACTAACTTTAAAATGACATCAACAAGGTCATGCAAAAAGCACTGTTTCCAGTCTCAAGCACTCACATTCAATAGAACAACTAATAAGTTAGTTGTTCCTCCACCTGCAAACCATGTGCTCTCATTTAAACTTAACAGAAGAAAATTACTTCTAAACTCAGGGCACTCCTTACACACCTTTCATTTGTGAACACTCCTATTTTTAAGCTTTTCCCCTCACCCATGAGGGAGAGCAACTCACTTTTTCTTAAATGGAAGCTGAGGATATCCAAAATTCGTAGAGCCCTGGGAGCTGGGATTTACAAATAATACCAGATATTGCAAGATTTAAGATAAAACTCTACTAGTCACATTCAACTTAGCTGCCCTCTAAAGCTGCCTAGTTAAATTTTCCACATCACAGTGCTCAAGATTATACAACTACACAAAATTTCACAGGCATCAGGATATAGATGCACACTGGAGCCAGGCAAAATTCCCCACAGTGAAATGAAACACATCCTGCAGGGGTGGCTGGGGATGCTGTGGTGGCTTGTGCCTGCTGCTCATCGAGCCTTCATTCAAACCACCCTCAGGAGGCAGGCAGGGAGCTGGGTGGATCAGAGCCTCCTGCACTTGCCCTGCCTCTGCTCTGCACGCAGGAATACCAGCGCACATTTACAATGAAAAGAGGAAAAACCCTAAGAACTGGGTTGCTGTCTTTTAACTGTGGGCAGTAGTTTAAAAATTTGGGGCTTACCATGAGTTTAAGCAGCCGTTCTCGTAATCCCATGACTACATGCTTTCAGCTGCCTCTGTAACATCCATTAAGTTGTGTATGTCAAGTGCAAGAAAAAAAAACTTGTTTGAAATTCAAACAAGCCTCTGAAAGAAAATCAAGATAAGTCATACAAGTGTTGGATCATAATAAGTTTCTGTATTTTGAGATTCATCTAAAAAACCTTGTTTCAGGGTTTGTTTGTTGATTTTTTTTAAATGACATTGATTTTTATCTGCCAGAGGTCAAAGAACAACTTGATTACTGTTTTAATATCAATTCTTTGTATAGAGAAGAGCTGTAATAACCTTAACTTACAGCATCAAATGATAACAACCACACTTGGATATGCTCTTCTAGCCTTCTTCAGTGAAGTAATTTTGTATAAATTTCAACTCCATGCCCTCCCTCATGTGACAGTAAAAATCTAAAGGGGCATTTCAAACAAACTGTCCAAAATTTATTATATAAGAAGATTATCAGAGTACCACAATTCATTATATATAAGCTTAGTTGTTACAAAAGCATTGGACATCGCATGCACTTAGCAAATCAGCCAGGCAGTGCAAACAATAGTACCATGTTAGTAAGGACTGTTGTGCTTTTACACAAAGAATTGCATAAGGTATCACAGACAATCTTAAAACTGCTATTTCGTTCTGAGGAACTGACTTTGTAGCTCAGACATTCTCTTGGAGAAGGCAGTATCATTATGCATTTTCCCAAACAATGCCAAAAACCCTGGGAAAACATATCAAATATTCAGTTGTCGAGACCATACTAGCATCAGCACCATCCACCATCTGAAATATCAAAGTAAACAGTGGCAGTGACAAGCTGCTTTCTTCTGTGTGGAGTAATTTGAAAAGAAAAGACAGGTTGCCAGTAGCTTTCATAACTATTTTCTGTCAGCAGGGGACTGCAGATCTCTCAGCAACTGACCACCTTCTGTTCCTCTTCAGCCCTACTTCCCTTCTAATCGGTGCTGCCTGTCAGACCACGCACATCAGTCACTGCCCCACCAGCCACATCTGCTTCTTTCCACACACACACCCGTGCTCTGCCAATTCCTCCACCGCCTCACCCTCCATTCACCAATGCACGCCTCTGCACCAATCTCCGCTCTCTCTTCTTCACCATCCAGGGGCCAGCGAGGGAGCACTGGAAGGACAGAGGAGATGGTCATCTTGTTTTCTTTTCTGCTATCTAGCAACCCCGGGGTCGCTCATCAGCCAGTGGAAATGATGGCAAGAAAAATCCTGCTCAGGCAACGTGATGTGCCTGTGAAGCCAACAAAGGGCTGGGGCACCTTTGGCACAGGCAGGATCTCAAGTTGCCGAACTCCAAAACATTTCCGCTCGCACAAAAAGACCCCCCCAAACTAGACGCGCTGGAGGCAAGCTACTGAGCAACAGGAGGGGGGGGAATAAACGCATTCACAGATGTGGTTTGCAAAATCTGCCCAAAGTTTATAACGACAATTCACATAGCTTGCTAAGTCAAAAGGTAAACCTGAGCAGAAGAACCCGTGCTGCAGGAACTCTGGATGAGGTGGCTGGTCCTCAGGTTCGCTGCAGGACAATGCAGCCATTTTCACACAGGCTCCAGGCTGCCCAGCCCAGTCACCACTTTAGGGTCCTCTTTCCTTTATTATTAAGCAATAAATATGAATTGTTTTAAAACCATATGCCTTTGATGATGTTTTGTTTCTATTCAACAGCAATCAAAAAAAACCCAAACAAATAAACATAAGAGGTAGACAGAGATACAGGCAGACAGACAGGTGGAAAAACAGCACTGGAGCAACAAGACTACTCCTGATAGAATCTTTTGGCTACCACAGCCAGAACAGCCCCTCAAAACCTCAGGTGATACCTAATACAAGACATGAATAACAAATAACAAGTACATTTTAAGCCCCTGTTTTGTCTGTCTCTTGCTTTCCTTGTTTAACTCTGTTTCCAATTTTGCAATCAAAACCATTACCTTGCTAGAATGTAATTTCTTGGTTTAAGTTTGTTTCATATTTGAGGTGAACTGAGGTAGTAAAACCAGAAATTATTTTTACTTCTCCAGAGATAGGGAACACAAAGCAGTTGGACAACTGCATCTGTCCTGTGCCCCCCAGGAAAGGAAGCTGGAAATCCCGGGAACTGGGATTCACCTCCAACATAGCTGCAGGTCAGGTTTGGGCCTTTTGGTGGCCAGTGCCAGCAGGGAGGAGAAGCTGCCCCTGCCAGGTAAAACCCGCTACCCTCCAGCATGAGGCAGGTACCAAGGCAGTCCCTGCAGTCGCAGGGGTCTGAATGAAATCCTTCCTCAACTCACTGCTGTCAAAACTGGGGCAAATTTCCAAAGGGGCTGAGAAGGACAAGCCCTCCATGCTGGAGAAGAGGGTCTGGAGACAGCGCTGCAGCTCAGGGAGGTTCTCAGCACACAGCTGCAAGATACCCTTTTTTAAAACAGGGATAACCAATGCATTTTTGCTTATCCTGTTCTCAGAAATGCCATTTTACTTGGAACTTTCCACACCAAAACATTCAACCCCAGGCATCTACCTTGGGTCCAAAAAGTCAAGGTTTAGCATCATTATAAACAGCTGAAACCAGGACCTATGTCAGGAAGTGTCTACACGTCTACGTAGTGGTGGAACTACTAATTCAAGTAATTAGATGGAATCAGATTTACAAATAACAAATGCAGGTTTAAAAGAAGCAGTCATAAGGGGTTTTATGTCCTTCATAAAAGATGCATCTCTGAACAAGTGACAAAACACAACACAGAAAAGGAAAGAAGTAAAATCCTGAACTCCTTTCTCCTTTTTCTCCATAAATATCCCTAATCAAGTATATCAAAGTCATATGAACTTCACCAGTCCCCCTTTTGTACAAGAAGTAACAGACCTTTCAAAGCAAGCAGAAACCAGACTTTCAAGTGCATTAACTACAAGTGCAGAGGACGTGGCTTTGTGCTAGTGCCCAACAAACAGGCTCACACTTCAGCCAAGGAGCAGGAGCAACCTGCACCATTAACAGCAAAGGGCAGAGGGTTTCAAACACTTCACCATGCAATAAAACACCCAACCAAGCAAAGGTTCACGTGCTTCTTGGGAAATAACGTTCCAAGACAGGGAAGTCAAAGATTGATATGACCCTTTCCTCTGTGGCACTTTTAAAATATAGGATAACCTCAATTTCTAGTGAGTCCGAGAACCATATAAAGATTGTTTAGTTAATCTCCTCATTATGTAAAAGGAAGTTAAATGAGACTTAAAGTCACGCAAGTTAAACAATCTCCCCTCTCTTTCCTGACTATTCCCCACATTACTCATAGCCCAGCTGAGAACTACAGAAGTTGCCATGCCACTTGTCTCAATTCAAAATTCAAGGCCTCTCTTACTTCCATTACTACCACACAGCTTACGGGTAAACTCACTTTTACATTAAATCAATCTGTTCATTCCCTAACCCTAATTTTCTCTCTGCTTCTGTTTGATAATGAGCTCTCTGAACCGAGGATATTACATTTTAGCATACAGTCTCATAAATCATAATACCGCAATTAAGTCTAATCCTACCTTCCTTCACACCCAAGCTGTGCTCTGTGTGCAAGTAAAACTTCTGAAACAAACAAACCCCCTCCGGGGCTCATTACTTGCTGCATTCCCACAAGGGTGCTTTGTGGAAAGCTTTGTCTCATTGTTTATTTAAAGACAGCACTGTTGTTAGAATATTTGAAATGAGCATCAAAATAAGTTTGTTACAAATGGCAAAGCTGGAGCAGTGCCTAATTGCTAATGTGAGTGGATAATTACAGAGGATATAAGCTTTGATATATGTATTGAATTGCAAGGTATGCAAGATACAGAGTTGTATTTCTATGTCTACATCTCTGCTTATGTGGCATTTATTGTAAGATCAATGAAGGTATTTAATAATGCATATAATATACCTTACGCTTAAGAAAGTTATCACAGAAAATAAATACACCATATAGCTGAAAAACATCATATGATGGGCCAAATTATGTTCCCAGGTACATTAGCACACATTCAGAGTAGCTGCAGAATTCAGACCAGTGCTTTTGCATTAGGAAGACAACCAAGAGAACATATTTCTGAAAATGCTAATCCTACATGCACGATCAAAATTAGGAAACGCACAATCAAAACCATCAAATCTCATTGGTACTGTCAGTCCAGAGGATAAAGCACCTAGGTAATAAAATATACAAATACTTTTGCCCACATAAAAGCTGAAATTCACCTTCCCTTCCCTCTTCTAGGTATTATTTGATTCCATATGTTTTAGAATTAAATTATAAGTAATTCTAGTTATGCCACTCTCACTTTCTTCAGGCTTTCTATTCTTTCCTGACTAACTACATTTTGTCAGCTGGCACAAGAAAGAAAAATCTGCTGTTAACTAAAGGACAGCACCCTGTTCCTTAACCAAGCTTACATTTTCAGACAGTAGGAGAGAAGGATAAAAAAAAATTAAGTGCACTGATGAAAATACTGCATTGGTGTGTTGTAAGCATCATCAGTCACTACATCTGTTCTTAGCACCATTCCTGAGGCCACCAATATGACACATTCAGCCTTCATTGCATTTGGAATATTTTGATTTATGCTGTTCTATAAGCACTTTATATTTAATCTTGTCCCTTCACAAAGTATGACGGACTCGATCTGCGTGTGAAGTCCAGCTTCAATAAGACAACTAATGTACAAAAGCCCAGTGAAGGCGCCTGAAGAAAACTGTGATACTCATTTCAAATAAGAAAGTTCTGGCAAGTGCTTCCACAAATTAAGACAAGTTATTCAGGACAAACCACTAAACTCAAGAAAATGAGTCTGACTACTCTACAACACACTTTTTGCTGCTAATTAGAAATAAGTCTCAGCGCTCCTTGTCATCCACTGCCATACATTACCTAGCAGGCAGCTTCTGGCTGCATGCTCCATTAATTATGTTCCATGAGGTTTCTCACTGCTATGGCACAAAAGCGTGTTTACGGAGGTGAGACAGGAATGCAGATACTGATGGTGACTAACAGGCCCATCGTCAAACTTTCCAACAGCTGATGCTGGCTGTTGTCATTACTTACTTTTTTCCCACCTCTCCAATCAAGAATACTTTCCCCCCCCAATTTGTACTGAAAGGTGATTAACAGTAGCTCTGATTCCCAGCATCATTGCCAACATTCCAACATTTACTGCCAAAACATTGGGGAAGGTGTTCTTGAGGTTCAGACACTGGTCTAGGACGACTTAAGATACCTGGATTCGTTGCCTAGCTCTGCCACATACCTCCCGTAGGACATAAAGCCTCAAGCTGTGCAAAAGCTAAAACAGTAAGAGCTCAAAAATGGGGAGAAAAAAGCTAATAAGCACAGTCCAATAAGCCAGTACCAAATATATCTTGAAATGGCAGAAAATGACCCATGGATGTAAATTCCTTTTCCCAAACATCTCCTGTAGTGAATCGCAAGATTATCAGTTTATACGCTCAAAAGCATTCTTCTTTTTAAAAAGGAAGCTGAGGGGGAGCTCACAGAGATCAGAAAAGCCAGATTATACATCACCAGCACCTTAGAGCAGCATCCAAACCCAGAACAAACCCAAAGCCAAACAGAAATAAAGGGCAGGGGATTGCTTGGAGTCTCGGTACCTCAAATATCCAAAGACCTGCAGTAGCCAATGGAGAATGCTGAGCCCTAAAACCCTCTCTTGTACTGCTACCCAGAGGTGCCCCCTCTCCATTTGGGATCCACAGCCTGGATCATCCTCCTGGAGATAGGTGGTTACACCCTTTCTTCCCAAAACTGAGAATAACTGCTCTCTTAAAATACGGATGGAGGAGGAAGAATTTGGAGCCGCACTGCCTGACTTCCCTCCTCCTGCCCTCATCCCACACGACAGCGCTAGCCCCAGATGCGGAAGAGAGGTTCAGTTTCCTCTTCTGACTAAGAGGGATCAAATCTGAAAGCAGAGCCCTCATGCACTCACATCCAACAGCTGTTTATAGGAAATAAAAATAGTTCAGAGCCAAGGACGTGAGCACAGGTTTCTTCCAGCTCACAGAAGTGCCCCAACCTTTTGGGTCCAACAGCATCTCATAATTCGAGCAACTCTCAAACCTTTTCCACAGAGGGAGGTGTGGAGAGGCACCTCTGCCTTCACCTAGCACGACTCAGCACACCCGCCTGGACATGGGGCTAGGGGGAATGGATAGCCCACCTCCTGAACAAGAAGGATCTCCTAATTGAGGAACTGAGGCAGTGCCACTCTGAATTCTTCCTTCTGTATCCATGTTAAAAGACAGTGCTTGTGCTCAGTTTTTGGAAGAAGGGGCATAAGCACCTATCGCCAGGCAGATGTTCCAGGCTATGGATCCCAAATGGCAAAGGGCAGCTCTGGCTAATGGTAGAGGAGAGGGTACCTCTCTGCACCAGAGGAAGATTTCCACACTAAGGTTCTAGTAGATATTAATCTGACCCTATACTTGATCTCAATAGCTCAGCCACATCTTTCTCTCGGCTTTAGGTTTCCTGGGGAAACCAAGCACAGGAAAATTTCTGCATTAGCAAGTGAGCAAAAACTATTCTAAAACACATGAAACTGCCTTTGCTTAGAAATCTCCATCTCAGAACTAATCTGTTGAGCTGGTTCAACTTTTCAAGGAGTAAGGTCTGCTGACGTGATGAACCTCCCTCACTTGGAGAGGTGCTGTGCACTTTTTTATCTTATTTATACAATAGCCGTACTCAGGCTTTGTTTAAGAAACAATTAGCCTTTGACAGCTTAAAATAAACAGGACACTCTCCCTGCTGCAGAGTCACTAGACCTGAGCTGGATTTCAAGTTCTTGCAACCGCATGAGGCTACCCGATGGACTAAATAGTGTAAAAGACACAAGTTTTTTTGCCCAGCACCTTCCAAAAAAGCACCCTGAGTAATACCAGCAAGAACAATAAAACTAGAACCCGCATCAGCCAAACAAAGCGAGCAAGCAATCATTCCCACGCATACCCCACTTTGTCCTCACCAACAAGAGGCACCTCTAGAAGACAGGGCCACCTCTGTTCAGATGCTTGCGCCGAACAGAGGACCTGCAGGAATGCAGGAGATGCAGAAGTTTAGAAATGGTTACACACCACATGTGCAGCTGGGCAAACACCTTCCCTGAACGTACAATATTTTTTTTCTGCCTCTTGCGTTGCTGCAACTGGTCCAAATGCACAGATAATACGACTTACCATCACAACTTAGGTCTTGTACCACCAGCAGAGGGGTCAGCTTTCCCATTTAGTAGACATGGGAGTTTTCCACTCTGGTGACTTCACATTTCCTTCAAGGCCTCCAGCTCCTCAACTCCAGCCTCCTGGCTCTGCAGCTGCCTTAACCATGCCAGGAAGCAGGGCACAAAAAAAGCTGTACTGAAAAGCTAACAGAGCTACCTCAGCATTCTTGAACTCCTGGCCTGCTGCTGACAGAGAGATGCACATGGGAGTCCTGCCTCATCCCAGATAGTTTTCTTGAGCTGGGTTAGCTAGCTCTTACTAAAAGAGAGCCTGGATGGTCTGTTAGTCAGGGTGTTGGCTTGAGTTCAATTATTTCTTCGGGTAAAGAATGCCCATGTGCCTTAGGCAAGCTTTGATCTTGGCTTCCCATCAATAAAACTGGGGGTAAGTGTTCTGCCCTAACTCCAACGGATGAGGGGAGAATCAGTGGTCTCAAGGCTGCAACACGAGAATGCCAACACGTATTCAAGAAACATGCAGTTGTACAAGCACCAGTCACAGCAGAAACATTCATGACTGTAGATAAGCAGGTGTACTGTGAAATGAGGAACATTTCTCAACACAATGAAAAGTAAAAGAAAATTACAGCATATATACCTTCCCCAGATAACAGAACACAGCAATGAGACAGAACAACAACAAAACCAAACAACTCAGCAACAAATTATGCCAACAAAGAAGTAATGCTGGGGTTATAAGAATAAGAAACGATATCCAGTGATCAACAGTTGCAGAAAAAAAAAACGTTTTCAGACAGGATTTAAAATTACCAGAGTCAGCAAAACGAAAGGAGATGTGAGAAAAAATAGTGTCACAGATAGAGAAGGCGCAAAATTAGTAAACAGAGGAACAAAATATGGAAAAACACTTGTCAACAGATGAAATGAGTGAACAGCAAGGATAGGAAGTAGTAATAAGATAAAAAAAATATAAAAGATCTTGAATACCGTCTCCTTTCCAGTAACAGAATCCCATCAAGTGACTTAGACATTTATTGTTAGCATTTTAATACTGCCTTCACTTCACCCTACAGTTCCCCATTGAGATCTCAGGACGCGGGCAGTCCAACACAACACACCGAAGCAATACCCAGGCACATGTCAATCAGCAGTGGATCAGCCTTAGCAAGTTCAACTGCTATTTTGAAGGTACAGCTAATGCTTAAGCAGCAAATGACACTGATATTTAACTTGAGTCTGAGCCTGCTCATCAATTGGATCACTAGGGTTCATGCAGTGCAGGAGTTGTTTCCATTGACAAAGGTTTAAGGACATGCTTACGTTGGACATGCCACAAAGTCGCTGAAACTACTGCAGCTCTCCTACAAACTTCAGAGGGAACCACTGCACCCTCGGGACATGTCACTACAACCGAACTACGTGATGGTTTAAAGAAAGATATCACTGTATTCCTAATGTCATTCACTGTGGTTTTCTGTCCTGGATTCCAAAAAGGTGATTCAAAGTGGTCGAGTTTAATAAAAACCTCAAGCAAGCAGAAGCAAAGCAGTCACAGTTATACTACATCTCTTCACCCCGCAAAGAGACAGAAGAGCTCATGGAAAAAGCATCCCCACAAAATTAAATATCTGATCATAAGTATCTGATTATTAACAACCGCAGATAAGACCTCAGGCAAAGGCAAACCAGAAGTAAAGGGATGCACGTTTAACAGCTGATTACGACGATGAGCCAGAAAGGAAAGTTTTTGTCCTTCATGTCTTTGTCAAAAATTCTCAGGCGTGCAATAAAATAAAGCAATCCTCTCAAAAAAAAAAGTTAACTGTAAACAACAGCGATATTAACGCATGTGGGTACAGCACAGGACTATTTCTACAGAGCGGGCTCTGGCAAACTCCGGGTATTCCGGTTCGGGCTGGCCCGGAGGCGCAGCCGCGGCAGAAGCCGAGCGGGAAGCGCGGAGCGGTGCCAGACCCACCGGGGGCCACCGCCGCC
>VYZM01003937.1:63499-73779 GCA_013398915.1 Dromas ardeola
CAGCGGGGCCGGTGGGTGGGAGGGCGTCCCTTCCCCACTGCCGCGAGTGGGACGGCGCCCCCTCCCCGCTACGGTGGGATGGCGTCCCTGCCCCACTGCCACCACCTCTGCCGAGGCCACAGTCGCGCTACGCTTAGTTTGATCACCAGCCCGTGTCACCCTCTATTTAATGGCTTACAAACTGTAGGAACCATAAATCCTTTATTTATTTATTTATTTATTTTTACATCGAAGATAACCTTGCTGCACTCCTGTGCAGGAGTTCCCAGAGCGCACATTTCCGTAAGAAAACTGCCACGAATTTAACAAAACAAAAAAAAAAAAAAAAACAAAAAAAAAAACAACCCACCCTCAAACTAGAGAGCACTCTGGAAGACTTTTCTGCTGAGGAACGAGGGGAGAGCGCAGCCTCCCAGTGCTCAGCAGAGTGGGGGGCTGCCAGTGCTCCCCCCTACCCGCCGCCACACAACTGCAGCCCCAGAGGCACCTCGGTGCCAAAGGGGCTCAGACGGGACTGCACAAGCCACAGCCCACACATTGGTGGCCAAAGGGGCTCACAGGGGCCTGCGCAAATCCAGGCTGCATCCATGCACTGGCCAAGACCAAGTATGGGCCAGCAAAACCACACATCTGTTGGTGGATGGAAGCGTTTAGTTCAAAAGAAAGGCTATCCCCAGTATGGGATTCTTATTCTTAAAAACACTATGCATTCTTTAAGCAAAAAAACGTAATTTCCACCAAGAGTTTTAAGAATCAAAGTATTTCTACTTTTTCTCATTTTTCAGCTGTATTTTACCTCCCCGAGACAACTCTCCAAATTACAGGAAAATTCAGCACTAGCACTGGTTACCCAGTGTATTTTTCTAATGTATTGTTTGAGTAAAAAAAAAAAAGAAAAAACATAAAAAAAACCACTCACCCAGGTCTGACAGCATGACCAAATACTATCTCTTAAATGGTAAGAATATAAATCTGGCTGCAGGAATGTGCAGACTGCTGGAAATGAGTAATAAGCTGAGGATTTCACACTTGCATTTAATTTCCCACATCTACAGCTTCCAGTCTTATCTCTCTTCTTCTGAACATAAATTCTTGACATCAGAAATGCTGAGTCTTCAAAGTCAAAAAAAGTTTTACCATCTACATGTACAGAAAAAACTGTTATGCCATTCTAGAGTTCCTCCTTTTGCTCTTTTATGGTGAATATTTTGGATTTGTCTCTTTTTTGTACCCAGCAGGATACAAAGACACCACCAAAGATCTGCACTTGCATTCATATGTATGCATACACACGTAGGCCCTAGATCTGACGCTTTACCAAATACTTTCAATTCAGTCTCCTGGAGTAACAGCAATTGTTAAAACATTTTTGGAAAAGAAATATGAAAAGAGCAAGTGCAAGTGCCCTTGTTCTGGAACCAGCCCCTGCACAGGAAAACCAAAGATGAGGTCTTTCAAACTGCCCAAAACACACATATTAAATTCCAAAGTTGGACAAAATTAAAAACACACCACAATTAGAAACTGAAAGTCAGAGCAGCACAAGGCACGGAAGGGGGAGAGAAGCTCAGGCTCCCTGCCTGCAATGCCGACTAAGCGAAAAGTACTGATCCAGGGTCCCTCCCAGGAGCCCCCACACAGAGGGCTCAGGCATTTTATGTCATGAAAATGTGGTTCTGGACCGTTTAAACCCAGGGCTGAGCAGCAAAAGCTTTACAATGCATTGACAATATCCTTTGTACTCCTGACCCTGTTTATCTCAACCATTTTACACCAGGCTTTAACAGCCTAATTAAGATACTTTAAGCCAGGGAAGTTTCACATTTCCCAGCAGTAAATGAAAACCAGGCATGCCTTAGATCAGTGGGAGTTTTCCTGAGGATGGACTTCAGAACTCAGCCAAGCAGCAAGTTTGCCTGTCCTTTGTATGCCTGGGAGAAAACCCCCATTTGGGACCATCCACAGACAGGAAAAGTTCAACTCTGTTGCCTAAACATAGATTACTGGGGCCATTTGAAGTCTCCTTTGATACCAGAGACATCCCTGTAGGTTGTCAGCAGGGAAGCAAGACCCGCTATGTTCTTGGCAGCTCTGTCTGCCTGTGGGCAACTGAAAGGGGCCTGCGTGTTGTTGGCATTACAAGAAGGTAAATTCAGGTCACTTCAGAAAATATTTAGCATTTGCTTGCTGTGGCAAAGCTCGAACTGGTAGGAGTCCTACACTTGCAGTCATCTTTGCCTCTTTCCCCCCCAAGGAAATCAAGGCACAGGCTGCATTCTCCTTCATTTCTAGGCTTGTTCATCTTGGCTTAGGCTGGAGTGTGCTAGCAGCTGAAGGCTGTTACCACCTCCTGTCTCTCTGGTGATATATATGAAATGAACTGGAAATCTCAATCCAGTTCCGAGCAGTGATGGCTATTAACCGGAAGTGAGTCGTAGGAAACTACCGTTTTTGTGAAAAAAGTAAAGGTCAGATCCAGAAGGCAGTCACATATTTAAGCAAACAGTTTGTTTTAAGCCTGTCTCATTGAAACAGTCCAACAATCTCATTAATTTTACCAGATTATTTGTACATTGGAAATAAGCAAGCACTTATCTGCTTTTCTAGACCAGGTCTTAAATTGGTACGAAGGTCACCCTGGAAAAGCAGGTCTGAGGAACCCTTGCTGATCCTCTCTTACAGACAGAAAACTTCAGTAGTGACAAATGCTCCTCTATCATTTTTAACAAGCATTAACCCTCTTCTATTAAAAATAATGATTGTGCCTCTCTGAGTGCTAGTCTTATGAAGGTAGTATCTGGAAAAATTTAATTAAAATTAAAGAGATTTTTTCATAACAAGTCTACACAGAAAAAAATAAAGCATGGTCAGAGATGGTAATGGAATATTGCTTCATTTATCTGGAGCAGAAATAAACCAAATTGGTTGATAAATATGGATATTCTTACTACAGTTTTTAACCTTGCAATTAGCTGCAGGATGCAGGTGAGGCTGCTTAGCCAGTGACTGCAATGTTTTCCATCAGTTATGTCTGCTAATCTTTTGTTCCACCGTTAGGAATACAGGCTTTGCCATGAAACAGGACACAGATGCAGAAATCAGCAGCTACTGCTGACAGACTGCCTCAGCGCACATATTACTCTGTACGTTGTAAAAATGAAGAATTCTTTCTTACTCGACTTTCATTTCCAGTCTATTACTTATTTTCAGAGAATAAAATATTTCTAGTGATGTTTGCAGTTGTATTCTAAAATTAGATCTCAATATAAAAGTATTTGGCAGTATTTTAATACAGGGAAATTTTACCGTGATCTCTACATCCTAGTTTTTGATGTACGTTCTTGTGCTGAGGCACAGAAGGCACCGAAGAGAAGCAGTTTATCCACAGAGAGGTCAAAGAAACACCCACGCAGCATTGAACATCCACATTAGATGTGAAAATATACAATATTAGAATGACCTCAGACTCAAAAATCTCACCAAGTAAATAGAATGACATCATCATATTCTTGCTCCTTTTTCCACCCCTCACATCTTAGGAAGGTGTCTGAATTTCCTGTTCATCTTGTCTAAACAGGGGAGGCTCCTGACAGAAGTTGAGTTTTTTATGGATTTGAAAATTGTCTGATTGGAAAGACTTTAATCGCACACCTACACAACCTACCTCCTGTATGAAGTTACAGATATATAGGCCACTTCAGTGAAAGCAAATTTTACCAATTAGAGGCTTATACAACAGGCAGCGTTGATATTTGTTTACATGAAAGCAGAGGATAGTACTTTCCAGCTGCAAGGGAGAACAGGGAAGAGAAGAATGCCTTTAACTGTTTTAATACAATAGATATAGATGGGACCAGGCCAAAATCCAGACAGGGCTTTAGCGCGGAAGTATATGGAAGTTTGGACCCAAAACCTTGGGTTTGTTCCACATCCTTTTAATGGAGGGGAAAAAAAAAAAAAAAAAGAAAAAAAGAAGATCAGACCATTCCAGACATTTTGATATTTCAAATCCAACTCTGATTTTAAAGCCTATCTGTAGCTGGAATATATTTAATATACTTATCTCAAGCAACACACAATTAACAGCTTACTTGAGGAAGACCTGGCTTTTAAAGGCACCTAATGAAGTTTCCCCCACAAGCTGCAGATGCCCATTACCTTGTGGACACTAATATTTGAGACAGCCTAGCTCTCCCCTGAGCACAATGGCATTTCAAAACACTTCGATGTACAAAAGACAGCATTACTTGGCCTGCGAGTTGGATCAGAGAGCACCAGAGCAGCTTATTTTGACAATACCCACACACAAGAATTGGTTTATTGCTGGTAGTGCTTTGTTTTCTTTGCCTATAGCAAATGTCAGAGTACTAGATGATTTCTTGATAGACAGCTAGCTGTGGGGACTCATTTTGCCTTTTTTCTCATTGTGGGAGTTAACTCTTTACTGATGTTTTAAACAATATGTTGGTATTGATGCCATACAACATATTGAGCACCCGGTTAAAAAAAAACAGAATACCCTAGGGGAAAAAAGAGGCCTGACAGAGGTAAATGGGATTTAGTAACATAATAAAACAGGAGTGTAGTGAATCATGCAAAATAAGCATCATTATTTGACTGAGAATGAGAAAACCAGCATATGGAGCAGTCAAGTGTTGGCCTACCCACTTTCTTCAACCTGGCTTAGTAGGAACAGGAAATTCTAGCTAAATTCATAACACCTAGTTCTCAACATTAGAGGTGGCTCTGAAAATGAACAGCTCTCACAAGTGACCTTTTGGGAGTTTCACTAGGGCATGGGTATGAGCTTTGCATCCTCACTATCCAGGCATGCTTGTTCACGTTACGATATGCATGAATGGATGGGGTCTGGCTGGCTTATTGTTTGCTACATCTGCATTTACAAGAGATAATTTATGTATTAAGTATTTAAATAATCACTGGTTTACTATAATAATCTCTTGAAAGAAACAAACTTAGAAATAATGAAAACTGAAGTTATTTGTGAATTAATTAAGTATTTAAGTAAAAGGAGTTTAGATTAAAGAGGAAGCCTGGATGCCCTTCAATCTGTGGCACAATACAACAGCCATGTAAATAAACTTCTGAGAGCAGCTCCAAGCCATCAAAGTGGAGATATTTTTCCTTGCGATACATTCAAGCCTATTGAAATAAGTTTCCAACTGTTTAACAACCGAAGTTGTTCATTCAAAGAACCAAATACGAAAACTCGACCAAAGCAGAAAGTACAATGTGCCTTTCTTTGAAAACATCTCTACAGAAAGGATGCTTTATTTAGAGGATTCAGGAAGTTGAAGCATTGCCTTCTATCGGCTCACAACCACAGAGCAAGCATCAGGAAGCACACAAAAATGAACTTACTATTCCTACGTGGAACAAGTGCCAATGGTTACACCAAGTTTGCTTTCAACCTTGCAGAACTCACTGCCAGTCCCCACAGACTTGTTAATCAGGCAGTGTCTCCTGGGGTTTCTTTTCTGCTTGGCTGCCTAAAAATGAAGACTTTCCCTACAAAATAAAGTGAGACACGTACCTAGTTTGAATTTTCTCTTTTGCTGGCTGTCATGAGACTTCGGAATGTTCAAACCCAAAAATGCAGGGAAAAAAGTAAATTATCTTTAAAGAAGGAAATGATTAAAAATAGCTTCCTTTTCAGTCCTAGCCCACTCCTAAGCGTGACCTATGCAGCAGAAGAATCAGCGGACCTGTAGAGTATGGTAACTGTAATTACAAAGCAATTGTGTTTTGACTCCTGTCGTTAATACCGTATTACCAGCTGACCCTATGGCAGTGATTACAGTGTGGATACAGCATAGTTAATATACAACAGTGCTTTAAAATAATTATATATGGAACCATATGAGCAATGATGAACATTTTGGCTGATATATCTCACTGAAACACAGCATCTTAATTTTGGAGTAAAAAAAAGTTACGAAAGTTTTGCAAAAATTTCCACAATAAAGCCTAAGAAAAACAACAACCCTAGTAAGAAGCCTAAAAATGCAGTTATATTTGCAAGCTGGATAAAGGGGCAATAGTTAGTATTCCTGAAGAATATAGCTAACGTATTAAAAAAGTGAAAAACCTCTGCAATTGCAGTATAGCTGCAATTTAATTGCAATCATGGAGATTGAAAATGCGTACCTGAGGAATACCTCCCTCCCTTTCTTAATTTTATGATGCAGAGCATCAGGAAAGAGGTTTCAAACCTGTGGAAGCTTTGCACTTTAGGACTGCTTAAAAAGCCTTGTGCTTTTGATGTTTTTTTCTGATCAACCATTTTTCTTCTTACTTTTCAAAATTAAATGCTGGGTTTTTTGCAGGAAATGTCCCCTTTCACCAGCATACTGGCCATGTTACTCTTAAGAAAAAAAAAAAATAGGGCTGTGCCAGGGTTTTTTTGTTTGGTGGTTGTTGTTGTTGGTTTTTTTGGTTTTTTTTTGACAACACTAAAAATTACCAGAGGGGAAAGAAAATTGTGATCAGTTTTGCTCAAGCAGCTGTCACCAGGCCCACCTTCCCTGGGCTGCGCTAGCATTTCTAACTTCTGGATGAAATCATAGAATCGTCTAGGTTGGAAGGGACCTTTAAGATTATCGAGTCCAAACAAAATGTACTGCCCTTTCTGGTCTGTGAGAATACCTGCTGGTGAGCATGTCTCCAAGAATACAGCTGGGTTCAGGCAAGGAGATGGGAGGAAAAGCAGCTTTTCTCAGAAGACCCAGTCTTTCCTCATGACAGCAGGGGTCACAGATCTTCATCTTAGGCCTATTCTAGCTTTCAGGTGGGTAAAATAGACTGAAAATAACACATTAGGAAGGTGAACACAAGTCAACAGGCGTTCGGTCATTGGCACCGCACATCCAAAGAAGTCATGGTCTTGGAGGCATTAGAGGCATCAGAGGTCTGGAGGCATTAAAACCCAGTTAAAGAAATAACTCCTCTCACTCACCCCTCTCTAAAAGCACACCACCAAATAACTGATGTTTCTCAGAAATTTGTTGGGAACGAAAAATTAGAGATTAGGAATGATTTTTTTTTTCCTATTGATTACTGTGTCTAGAGAATTATTTGACAGGGAGGTACCAGAAATCATCTTTGATAGTCTTAGCCCACCACGCCCTCACCACTGATCAGCATTGGTGCATCTGGGTTGGATTCTTCCAAAGTCTTTTCTACCTTTAACTGTCCCAAACACAGATTACTTTCTGCAACCAAATGACCAAATGATGGGGCTGGGATTCCAGATAGGCAGAAAATGTCTTTGAGGCCAAATATGGACCAAGATTTGAGGTTCACGCTACCAATATTTCAAACTGATTTCATGCCTAATGCCCTTAATGGGAGATGTTCTCAATGGATTTCTATCATGACAGCTCACTTGTGCCCAGGAAATAAGAGCTTGAATAAGAATAGATTAATTAGAAACAGGGTTTTTTTAGAAACTAATATGGAATTACGGATATCATCAAAACACTACTGCACGTTTGGATCCCCAGATTGTTATTCCTCTCTTCCTACCAGTCCAGAATACCGTGGATTGAAACAAAAAAATCTCATCTAAAAGCATCTTGAATCCCAAAATTAAACAAAAAAAAAAACAGCCTGCATACTAATCTCATGGAAATGCCTGAACTGCTTTTTCATTTAAAAATGCCTCATGGATTTACCTCTGTCCCCCACAACATGTCAATATTTGACATTGTACTAATGATGCAAGTCGTGAGTCACAAAACAGGTGATACCAAAAAAGTCTGCATTAAGTTTATGCCTCGTCCCTGAGGAGCTGGGGTGGGTTTTTTGTTTGAGTTTGTTTTGGGTTTTTGTTGTTTGTTTGTTTTTAACTATGTTCCTCATTTAGGTGTCTTCCTTAAATACTTTAAAAGTTAGCATAACACACCTGAATCCTGGAGGGCTGAGATATGCAATTTCATATCCTCTAGCATCATAATTTTTAAATAGATAAGTGATGCGCATACTTAAAGAAATCCCTGTTTCAATGCTATACAAAAATTAAATCAGTGAAATAACCTCCTATTTCTCAGTAGCTCTTGCAAGATGCTTTGCATCTTCGTAGTAGTTGAATTTAGAAATATGGACATGTTTAGGAAATTAGATTTTAACTAATCTGTAGGCAACTGCAAAGGAGTGTATTAAAAAAAGCATAATCATTTACCCATCATTTCCATTTGGTAAATCTAAAAAAGGAAAAGTTAGAAGCAGATAAGCTATTCTACTACTGAAACTGGGTTTTATTTAAAAGGCACAGAAGAAATGCATATAGTTAACACGTCATAGGCAAAGAAACTGTTGGAATTAGCTACTAAGAACAAAATTTTAAATGCATATGGATACATTTAGTACCATACTTGGTATTATTTCCTCAGTGCGCTGCAGTAATGTTAAATTGCTGGTTGAAAACAGATGGAAAACATAAAAGTCGAGCCTGCTATCTAAGATCAGCACAATTAGCACCTGTTTCACAACCATGGCTCCACCTGCGGGAACTGCTATCTTTTCAGTGGCAGGGACATGAATATACAAACAGAGGCCATGTCGTGTTTGTTGCATATTTGTTATTCAATAGCTGCAAGTGCTAAGAATGTGCTCACAAGATACGTATGGAGTGGGACTGGATCATATGAGGGCACAGGCTGGATGGAGATTCACCCACAAATTTACTAGCGATATAATATTTTAATGAGGAAATGAGAGCGTAAAGGCAAAAAGAAGTCCCGAAAGGAAAAAATTGTTGATTTCTATCAATTTTGTCATCACAGTACAATTTGCTATCTGACATCTAGGAGAAAAACATACTTCCTGTGGCAACCAGAGCCTCTAGAAATCCCCTGAACTGCACGTCTGCCAGCTAGGGCCGTGTGGCAGCTGTTGAACAAAGCAAAAGGGGAACAGGCAACTGCTTCCATGGATGCAGCAGAATGGAGCCGAGAGAAGATAGTGCTGAACTGCTCTCCAAGGCTGTGAAGGTGGCAGATGTTGTGGTTCATACTTAGTGCCATTTCTGCTAAAGTAATATGATACACACAAAAAAACCCCAAAACTAAACCATTTATGCAGCATACCGATACTGTGATGAACTCACCCCTCCTCCCAATACATGCTGCCAAGCCACTACTGATTTGCAGCATAACTGCACCCCAAGCTCATCTCTTACCACCCATTACCCTTGTTACCTCCTCTTTTCAATCTCTTCAACAGCTGCAAGGCCACTCCATCCTTCCATGGCAGGGACAGGTAATGTCTGTCTGCTGCTGCTTCCTGATGTCCTCTGTTTCTCCTTTTCAGCCCCTCACCCATGCACATCACCTACAAACATCAGGGAACATACAGGATTTTGGAAGCAGTGGAGAAAAGAAGCCCTTCCCCAGCAGCAAGAATCTTTCAGTGTATTTTGATAGAAAAAAGTTTCCTCTTAGCTATCTCATCTGAAAAACTGGTTTATCCCCCATTCCCACAGTACATAAGCACGACGTTAATGAACGTATTTTGACAAACCTCCATGTGAGAAAGTAAAGTATTACCTGAATAGGGTACAGCACAGGTGAGGAATGGAAGAACTGAGACACCTGAGAGAGATTTATGAATTTAGCCACTGAGAAGCAGGCATTTTTGAAGATTTATTTATTTTGTGAATAATCTGGGCTGTTGAAGCACTTGCAGAGAACAATGACACCGGTGCTTAACCTGCCTAGCTACCTTTGAAAAGTCTGAGAGGTTCCTATCTGAATCTCAGATGGTACTCAAAAGAGCATTACATGATGTCTCCAAAGGCAGTGACAAGGCACAATGATGTCTCCAAGTCAGTGCTTGAACCACCAGGAAATCCTGGCACTAGAAAAATCAGCTGTATCTCATACTTTGAATCCCAGGGGTACAACAGGGGGCTGGAGAGGAAGGTGTTTTGCTTTAAACTCAGCCCATAGAAAGAGACAATGCAGACTTCACTGATTGGTGTCATTCTCTACAGACAAATTCAAATTCATAGCATTCTTCCCACACATCATCCACATCCAGCTGCAGTATCTGTTCATCAAAATGAATGCTCAGAAACCCTGCAGAACGAGAGGCAGATGGCCCAAAGGGAGCAGGCTATGACGGGTCAGGGACAGGATGTTCCTCCATGGTAAATATTCCCCCAACAAGTTATGTACGTGGTGCAGAACCACAGGAGGAATGAAGGGATTGCTGTGGTTTGTTTTGTGTTACAAGTTTTCAAGGAATCTTCAGAGTTGGAA
>VYZM01003938.1:1862-16473 GCA_013398915.1 Dromas ardeola
ATAATACGTTAACTGACAACCCGGCCCCCACACATCCTGCCTCCCGCCCCTGCCACCGGCTGCTGCCGGCAGCCCCCCGGGGCTGCTCCGCTCCCCCCCAGCCCCGTCACAGCACTCAGGGAATAGCTGGGACCGGAGCGCTGTCACCGAGGCCGTGGCACACCCTGAGCGTGTCGGGACCTGACACTTCCATGCAGCTTCATCCATCACTGTGGAGTCTAAAATGGGTGCCCAGCTCCCTGCTTCTCTGGAGATGCTTCAGGGCAGGGGGGGGAAATCCTGCCTTGCTGGGTGCCACCCTGGGGTGAACAGTGCCTGGACCTGTCTGTGTCACTGTCTGCATCGTCAGGATGGATGTCCCCTGCTGTCACGGGGGAAGATGTCACCCCGCCGAGCGCTGCCCATCTGGAGGAGGGGGGACGTGGGGTTGCGGGGGCTGCCCCGGTCCCGGGGACACGCAAGGCTCCGACTCCTCCGTGCCCGTGCTGGGGGTGCGTGGGCTGAGCTTTCAATCTGATACAGGATGAAAATAAACATCAAACCCTCGCCATCGTCTCCAGAAGGGAAAGGGTATTCTCCGTCTGGCCCAGACCGTATCACACGCCGCAGCCGAGGAGGAGATAGCAAAGGCTGCAGCAGTCAAATACAATAACGATCCTCATTTCCTCCCGCTTCCGGGAGCACCCTCCATCCCAACGGCCTCACCTTCCCGCATCCCACGGCCGGACCACGGCCGGCATCGCTGCTGGCGCCCAGGTACCCACCCAAGGCACCGCTCTGCGTCCTGCCGGCTGCGGCCACGCAGGATCCCCCCCACGCAGCTCCCCGCTGGGGACGGCTCTGGGGGTGCAGGATAAATCCCAGCAGGTGGGCAAAACCCTCCCTGGACCCCCAGCCTGGGAGCAAAGCCGTTTTGCCCGCTGCTTCTCAGTTATGCTGCCCCCCCCCGGCAGGGGCAGTTTTGCCTGAGCCCAGACCCCCACACAAAGGGCTGCTGCAGCTTCGGAAGAGCCCGATGTCCCCTGTGGGCGCCGAGATCTTTCCCTGCGGCACCTGAAACCCACCCGCGGTGGCAGCCGGGGGACGGAGGAGGGGGACACAGCTCTCCGGCTCGCTGTCCCTGCGCCGCGGCGATGCCACGCTGGGAGGTGACCCATTTCTTGCTGAGCCAGCGTGGCAGCACAGGGGCAGTAACGGCGCCGGGCTGATTTCTGCCACGGCAGCGTGTGGGGGGAGCCGTCGGGGCAGGGCTGGCTCAGCCCCCCCAGCTCAGGGCCAGCAGCAGCATCTCCCCCGAGCGGGAGCGTGGGAAGCAGCGGGGCCAGGGGCAGAGAAGGGACGGGGAAGGAGCGAAGGGACGGGGAAGGAGCGAAGGACGCAGCTGCCCAAAAGCAAAACAAAAGCCGCCCAAGGCCACGGGGAGCTCCAGCCCCACCTGGAACCATGGAGGGTGGGGGAAGGTTTCGAGGAGCAGCTTTTGGGACGCGGGGGGACGGGGTGATGGGCACCGAGGTGACGGCCACTGCAGCCCGCCCTGGGGAAGGTACTTGCGCTCGACCAGGCAGCGGTTTAAAGCCCCTGGGAGCCCCCTGCATGCTCGGTAGAGCAGAGGAAATCTCGCTGGTGCAGAAGCATCAGCAGAGCTTTGCGCCCTGGAAGTGCACCACGGGTGCTACTGTGGTGGTTCTCCCAGGGAAAACCCCCTCGCAAAGTGCCCGGCTCCCCCCAGCCCCTCCAAACCTCCCTGGGAGCCTTATATAAAAGAGGTGGGAGGGGGAACGCAGGGAGACTTGGGGGCTGTTGTCTTTTATCTCCCCAGAGCTAAAAAAAGACACAATTAAGCAATTCTTTTAGCTCCTAAAACTCCCAACAATCCCTTTACCGTCAGCGCTGAAGCAGCTTCATTACATCTGCCTGGGTAGATAAGGATGCTTCTCTCCTCCTTCTCTCCCCTCCCTCCTTCTTGTCCCCATCCCTCCTTCCCTTCCTCCTCACCCCCTCTCCGATATTACCCCCCCAGCTTTGCAGGCTGAACGCCCAGGGATGGAGGGATGGAGCCGAGGTTACAGCGGGTGTTTGGGGGACCTGGGCGAGGAGCGGGGTGTCCCCCTGGACCCGGAGGTGACGGGCACCCCAGTTATCCTGCTGGAGAAGGGGCAGGCAGGGGAAGCAGCTGGGTCTCGATGGAGAGCGGAGATGGACGAGGGGGAGAGTTTAGGAGGGACCAGGGGCGGAGAGGAAGGTGGCAGGAGGGGTTTGGAGGGAGCGGAGCTGGGAGAGCTGGGGCAGAGGAGCAGCTCTGGACCTCCTGCAGGGCACTTAAAAGAAGATGGGGGAGGGAAAACCCAAGAAAAAATGTGCGGGGCGAGGATTCTGCCCTGGGACGGAGCAGGGCACTCTGCAGCTGTTCCCCTGCAAAACTCAAAGCCACCGGAGCTGGTCATGTTCATTAATATTTCCGCTCACTTCCTAACGACAGCGGCGAGGCTGACCCTGCAAAGGGACCCCCGGTGCCGGAGTGGAGGGTTTGTGACAGCGGAGCCTCCGCCAGCACCTCGTTCCCCCCCACAGCGGCTCCCCAGGCAGGGTCGCGCTCCACCTGAGCAGAAATCAACCATTTCAGGCCCGTTTCTGCCCGACCCCTCTGTATATCGCACGCAGCCGCACTCCGCAACCTGCGTGCGCTGCTGGGGGCTGTTTCAGCCACGGCAAGAATATTATTAGCAATGAAGAGACCGGGCAGTAGAAGGGGGGTCCCTGAGCCCCCTCTGCAGCCCGTCCTGGCAGAGGTCAGCCCCTCTTCCCCACCCAAAAACCAGCCGGGACAGCCCGAATACAGCCCACCAGCACCAATACAGACCTGTACTCGCAGCTGGGATGGATAAGCCCTCGCCGTGCTAATGCCACCGGCAGCGCCGTGCCCCCAGCTCAGCCTGTCCCCAGGACCCTGCCGTCACCGTGCGAGGCAGCCCGGGCTGCGCTGGGCAGCTGCTGGGGGGGCTGGCTCCGGCGGCAGCCCCCGGACCCCCCCAGCTCACGCTCCATCCCACCCCATTGGCAGGGACGATGCACTGGGGCGCGCTGGGGCCAGCCGGGCATCGCCCTCGCAGGGGGTAGACGGAGCCCGGCAAAGGTGCCGGGCAGCCGCGCCGCCACCTTGCCACCTCCCGTCTGTTTGCATCCCCTCTGCCGCACCGCATGAGGGGGATAAAGGCGAGGGACCCCTAAAATCCACCCCAGGCCAGCTTGGGAAACAGCTGGCATGGAGCTGGCAAGCCCAGCCCTGGGCAGAGCAACGCAGCCGGTTATTTACCGAGTACATAAAGCCCCGGCTCCAGCCCCTGGTTGGACACTGAGATGGATTAATTCCTCATAATCCCCCTCTCATCATTTAATCCAGCATCTGACTACGGGTCCCATCTGGCGGTGTGCTGAGCTCTCAGGATGGGCGCTGGGTTCAGCAGCCCCATGGACAGGGCTGTGCCAGGGGTGAGGAGACCCCACTGGCCTCCAGCCGCGATGCTGGGAGTGGGGAAGGACATTTCGGCATCGCCGAGCTGTGCTGGGAGTCACCCCGGGCTCTTGCTGTGGGACCAGGGTGAGCCCCCGCACCTTTCTGTGCCATCTCCTGGCACAGCATCCCTCGGAGCCAGGGCTGGGAAGAGACATGGGAGAGGGTAAGAGGGATGTGGGGTGCCACCTGATGCTTCTTGGACCCTTGCTCTCCACCATTCTCCTCCATTCCTGCCTGACTCCCTATCTATTAAAAAAAAAATAGCAAAAAATAAAAATATCTATAAAAAAATCATGAAAATATCTATTTCTCTGAGCCATTACCTGCATCCCTGGCCTTGCCTCCGTGCACATTCCCAGGGCTGAAGGGGAGCATCTCTGAAAGCCTGCCCCAGACCACGGCTCCCAGCCCGCACCGTTCCCTGGGTAAATGGATCTTGGAAACAAAGGGGTGGAGAAAAAACAGTGGACGCAGTTCCTTTGCCCTCCCCACACCTGGAAATGCTTTTCCATGGACATTGCAGGTGTAACCCCCATCCCCAAACACACAGGCTCAGCATTGCTTCACCGGGAGCTCCGGGACAGAGCCTCCTCCATTCCATCCTTTAGGGAAATACGTCTATGCCTGGGGAGCTCGGTGGGGAAAACCTCCTCCAGGGGCTGGGGGTGCTCCCAGTGCCTGGAAAAGGGCTAGAAAAGTGGAGGGGTTGGGGGGTTGGGGGGGTTGGGAACCCCGGCCCCGCTGGGACCCCACCTGGGCGAGCGGAGCAGGGAAGCGGGGCCGGAGCATCGGCCGCTGGGCTCTGCGCTGCCGGCGAGGGTCAGCAGCGATTCAAGCTGTTAGCAAAGCTGGGAGAAAAACAACATCTGTCCCTCCCGCAGCTCTGCTTCTGTCAACATTTCCAAGGAAAATTTTAATTGAAATTTGAAACTTTTTTTTTTTTTTGAGGCAGCTCTGAGAGCTGTTAAAGAAACAGAGGCAGAGGGAGGGAGGGATTTCTAGATACCGCAATTTTCCAGATTTCCCACAGCGTTCCCCTTCCCCATTCCTCTGCCTGGCCCCATCACAGCATCACTGGGGGGGCTGCAGCCAGGCCAAGCTGGTCCCACCTCTTTGCTTGGGGGTCATTCAGCCCCAGCCTCAGCAAGGTGGTACCTGCCCTTCCCTCCCTCCGGGATGCTGGGATGGGATCCCAGCACCTCTGTCCCCCCCTGGACCACAGTAACGGCTGGAGGGGCTCCTGGGGGAGGGGGGAGGGCCGTGCCATTAATGCCCCACGGCGCTGGATGGTGGTGCCTCGCAAAATGAACTCCAGTCAGTGTCTGGACACCCCCTCCGAGACTCCCCAGCCTGCCCGGCTCGCACTGGTGGCAGCAGTGACCCACCACGGCGCTGACGACCCCTCTGCAAACCAACCGATGCCAGCGCACCACAAACCGCTCCATCCATTCATTCATTCCTTCCTAACGAACTCCGCTCAGCCTTAATTATTGATGCTCCCAGAGAGTGAGTCAGCGAAGAGCTGCCAGCTGTTTGGTAAGAGGAGCAGAGCCCAGGTAATGGGACACTTCCCCAGCAGATGCCTCCTCACCTCCTGTCTGGCTGAAATCCCCTCCTGGGGAGCACCCCCGACCGGGATGCAGCATCCCCAACCAGGATGCAGCATCCCCGGCCAGGACGCAGCATCCCCGGCTGGGACGCAGCATCCTCCACTGGGACAAAGCATCCCCGACTGGGACACAGCATCCCAGACCGGGACGCAGCATCCCCGACCAGGATGCAGCATCCTCCACTGGGACACAGCATCCCCGACCGGGACGCAGCATACCCGACAGGNCAACCGGGACACAGCATCCCAGACCAGGGCGCAGCATCCTCCACTGGGACGCAGCATCCCCGACCGGGACACAGCATCCCAGACCGGGATGCAGCATCCCTGGCCAGGATGCAGCATCCCCGACCAGGATGCAGCATCCTCCACTGGGACGCAGCATCCCCGACCNGCATCCTCCACTGGGACGCAGCATCCCCGACCGGGACACAGCATCCCAGACTGGGACACAGCATCCTCCACTGGGACGCAGCATCCCCGACCATGATGCAACATCCCTGGCCAGGACGCAGCATCCCCAGCTGGGACGCAGCATCCCCGGCACCTGGGAGCCGAGCGGGGCTTTCCCCCCCAGCCCAGGCATCATCTTTCGAGTTTCAAACCAGTTTCAGGCAGGGCAAGGCTGTGGTGCCACCACGCTCCTGCACATCCCAGCTCGGGCGCTTGCTCCCAGCGAGCAGGGATGGAGCGGATGCAGCTGAATGACACTGCATCCTTGCGCAGCGTCTCACCCCAGCTCCACCAGCCAGGAGAGACGAACTTCAGCAAAGCCTCCGTGCAGGGAGGGACTTCCAGCAGCCCAGCTCCTGCCCCCCCCCAAGACGGAGGAGCCGGGAGGTGCCCAGCTGGGAAGAAAAAGAGGAAAAACCAGAGGTAACTGGGGCTGCAGCCGCAAAGGTGGAAGAAATGAGAGGCCCAGGGTCTGAGCATCTCTGAGCATCACACCAAGGGATATTCTATAAGTCTCCCCAATCCAGGGGGCTGTGGCCTCTCCATCCCCCTCCACCGGCCCCCACCCCTCTCACCCTGCCTGGGTCTCGCTGCCAAATTAAAAGCGTACCGCTCACGGCAGCAATAATTCATCCAACGTCTAATGCTCAACATTTTGTCAGGATTATCCCGATTAACCCAGAATTAATCCTGATCTCAATGTTAACAGGATTAGCGTTAAAATCGGATTAGTTTTTTTAAACCGGACCCCTTGACTAAAGAAAGGGTCTTTACCCACCAGATGTGCACAGCCTGCTACCGGCAGCCAGATGTGCGGAGGAGCCGGGCAGGAGCTCGCTGCCCTGCGACGGGCCCCACGCAGGGGTGGAATAGGATACCTCCTATAGGAGCATCTCCGTGACACCAGCATCCATCGCGCCTGCCCTACAAAGCACAGGAGCCACCCAGCCCACTGAAGGTGACGAGCAGGAGCCTGACACCGCGATGTCATATTTCCGAGCGCAAAACACTCTTTTGCCCTCAAACATGGCCCGGCCGGCTCCACGGGGGACACGGGTGGCTGCTTGCCCCCTTCTCTGCATTTTTTTTCCCCTTCCTGCTGGCACCATCAGCCTTCTGCCTTGGCCTGCCTGATGAATATTTAAAAGCCTGGATCCTCTGCAGCCTCATGAATATTGACGGCTGCTGGTTGCCCGCGGTGGTGATGGTGGTCCCTCTCCGTCCCTTGTCCCTCTCCGGGCACCGGGGTCGGTGGCAGCATCTGCCCGGCGGAGGGGAGTGGGATGCCCACACGGGAAAAGGCAGCTCTAAGGGCCATCCCCGATGCACCGCGCCATCCAGCCATGCTGAGGACTCTGCGTTCAGCCACAAAAATGCCCGTTTTCTTCCCAAAAGCAGGGATGGAGCGGTCTCGCCGCTAGCAGTGGGGCAGCAGAAGGCGCCGGTGCCCAGGGCAGGGCTGGGACAGGGAGGGGATGCGTGGTGCCCACTCATCCCCATCTCCCAGCGCTGGGTGCAACCTTGGCTCCCACGGGGAGGGTAATCATTAACCTCCCGGCACAGGCAGCCGGGCTTTTGTTCCTGGAGTTGTTTTCCCAGTGCCTCGACCAGGAATGTCCAGCCTGGCATCCGTGGGGAGAGGAGCATCCCTGCCACGAGACCCCGCACAAATGGGCAGGGGGGGAATTCCAGAAATAACCCGGATCCAGCACCTCCCCGGAGGCCGAGGCGGGCCCAGGAGATGGATTATGGAAGGGTATGTGGCAGGAGACGCTTTTTGGGGGTGAGGGTGCCAGTCCTGCCTCCATCCCTGCCACCTCAGCCCCAGCCATCCTCTTCCTCGCTGGGGCTGAGTGGCGGCCGCGGCCGATCCCCCCTCTCTGGCGACGCTGCCTTGTGTGACAGCATCTTCCGAAAATAAGCAAATTACTGCATCCTC
The DNA here is from genome assembly GCA_013398915.1 of Dromas ardeola. NCBI lineage: Eukaryota > Metazoa > Chordata > Aves > Charadriiformes > Dromadidae > Dromas > Dromas ardeola. The sequence goes on from VYZM01003938.1 coordinate 9,378, forward strand.
CAGGGAGGCCGGCGGGTGGGGAGCAAAGCCACGCGTGAGAAAGCGGCAGAAAGGGGGAGATGAGGGGAGATGGGACAAGCCCTCGCTGGGGTCAGCGGGGCTGCAGCCTCCGACGGAGGGGAGCCGGCGCAGGCTGCAAACCAGCAGGGACGCTCGGGTTAGCAGCATTAGTGACGGGGACTTCACGGTGACAGGTGACAAGGCTCAGCTCTTTGGCATTTGAGGCATGATTTGCTTTAACAGCTGTACAGAGGGAGGCCGGGCTCTGGTTAACATGTGCGGGCGCCTCTTGGGAAAAAAGGCTCGGAGGGGCTGGTTTGAAGTGGAAAAAAACCCAGCAAAAACCCAACTTCGGCAGCAACAGCTGTAGGTAAACAGCCCCAAATCCGACACACCGGCCCCGAGGCTGCTGCAGGTCGTGCTGGTACTCTCAGGCAAGTCACCTGGTCCCACCGTGCCTCAGTTTCCCCATTCCTACGCTAAGGACGCGACTCTCATCCCCGCTGCAATAATAAATAGCGACAACACTCAGGATCAACACATCACCCAGCACCGGAGAGCAGCGCCCCGGGGCCGGGCCAGAAAACCAGCAAATTCCCCAAAAGCAGAGGGCAAGGAGGAGCTGCTCATCCCTCCCCCCCCACCCCAGTACATCCCAGTGCCCTCCTCCTGCAAGCAATAGAACACGAAGCGGTCAGCGGTGGTCCCCGAGGAGCGTGGCGGCCACCGAGGCCAGCAGGGAGGAGGGTGCCGCAGGAGCGGCAGGATTACAGGAGCTAAACCTGCCTGGCATTTGCTCGTCTCCTACAAGTAAATACCCGCTGCCTGCTCTAACACCGGCTCAGCAAAGGGCCTGCCGGGGAGATGGAAATGGCTCCCCGCTACGGAGACGCGGCATTCCTGGGAAGCTCCGAGCCCTGGCCGTGCCGGAGGGAGCGGAGGCACAACCCCAAGCCCCCCATCCATCAGCAGTTACAGCACCACGCAGGTGACACAGCCCCGGACACTTGGTTTTAAAGACAAAAGTGTCCTGTCCGTGTCCCCCCCCGTGCTTTCTCCCTTCCACATCCCAGTCATTTTTTCCCCACGAGTTTTTGCTCCGGTGCCTTTGATGTTCTTTTACAGTCCCGGCACCGCAGGAGCTGGTGCGAGGCTCTGCCGTCGGTTCTCCCCGTTCCTCCTCCAGCCCACCAGCGACGGCGAGGAGCCAGCCCACCCTGCGTTAGCGCCATGGGAGCCCCCAGCCCCCCCCCAGTATCACACCACGGCTCTCCGCGACGCAGCCCCCTCCCCACTGCACCCCTGGGGAGGGATCTGCCCCCCCACCAGAGCCCGGGATGTGTCCCTGGAGTCCCCAAGCCCTGCAAACCACAGCGCTGGGATGCTCCCGCCCGGGAGAGGCTGACACCCAGAAGAGGAGTTTGAGTCACCCCAAAAGAGGAGGGATGGGGGCTGCGAGCCAGGATGGGGGTTAGGGGATGGAAAGGTGGGCTGGGTACCAGGCTGCCCCCGCCGAGGGACGCGGGCATCTGCTTGGGGACGTGGGGACCGGCAGCAGCGTGACCATGGCCACAGAGCGGCTGGATCGATGGCTCTGTGCGAGCGCACAGCCCGAGCCAGCGGGTGGGAAGGGACATCCGTGAGCCGAGCGGGGCTGGCTCAATCGAGAAGCGAGTGTGGAAGCCCCAGGGCTGCGCCGGGGCATGGGGCAGGAGGACGAAGCCGGGCAGAGGCTGCGGCAGCACCCGCGGGCGCAGCCAGGACAAACGGCTGGGGACAGCGCGGTCTCTCGGACCCTCCTCCGCAACGACGGCACTGACACACAAGAGCGTCAGACCAACAAACACAGCAATGCCGGCCCCCCTTTCCCCCAAATCCCACGCCTGGAGAGCCCCACATGGCAGCCGGCCCCTGCCACTGCCTGTCCCCGGGGAGACGGGGGGTGCCAGGGCAGGAGGGGGCAGGTCGTGCCCCGGGGACCCCTCATCAGCAGGAGGCCACGTCCCTGGGTGTCCCTGGGAATTCAGCACAGCTCTTCCCACCACCCCATCCCCTCCGCCCCCCATCAGCTGGGGGTCTGGCCGCAGTGGCCCCCCCCCATCTTTGGCCAAGGGATGGAGAAGGGCTGGCTCTGCATGGGAGGGGACACAGACAGGGAACCTGAAGGGTCGTGAAAGTTTTATTTTGGGGAGCGAGCAGGGAGGATGGTGGGGGAGAACAGATTTCCCAGCTGAAGGCCAAGCCTACAGAAGACCCCAGGAGACACAGGTGGCTGCGGTGGCCTCAAGGAAGCCCCCGGCACCTGCTTGCCGGGATCAGCCCCCCCGCAGGGCTCTGCCCATGACAAGCCATCCCCAGCTGCCGCCGGCTCATGCCCCACTTGGTAGCGGGGTCAGGCAGCTGGGGGCCTCCCTCGGCCGGGATCCGGCGGGTGATTTAACCCGTAATGCGTTTCCGCAGCGGATACAGCCCGGGAAGATGCTCCACTTACAATGCAAACTCTTCCCAGGCTCAGGTGGGAAAATACGTAGTTACAGAAAATGCAGCCTCTGCGGCTGCAAACCCCCAGCCGCCGCCGAGGGGGACCCCTCTGGGGTGGGTGACCCCCTAAAGCTTATCCCCATTTCATTTCTTATTAACAAAAAATGGAGAGAAAAAAAAAAATTAAAAAAATCGAGGTTTTTGTGCCTTCCCCACCCTGTCCCAGGAATGTCCCCGGCAGCACGTGGCTGAAACCAGCCGGTGAGAACTCGGACAGCTGAATATTCGGGGAGCTGCCGCTTGCACGCCTTTTACCCCGCAAGTACTTCAAGAATGAAAACTCGGAACAAGTGCACATATTATGCATTTTACGACTCCTCCGCTCCCCGCTGCCAGCCGAGGGAAGTGCCTGTTTTTTCCACGGGAAGAGCGAACCCACTGGGGACAACACGCCAAGGTCACCCAGCAACACGCCTGACCTTGAAGTGTTGCCACCGCATCCCCGGGGCGAGGAGGAGGGAGGCCGGGGAGCCGCGGGGACATGCGTACTTCACCCTGCCAGACAATAGGGCGACTGTTTGCGAGGTGCTGGCAGGAATCGCCGGGCAGGCACAGACCCTCGGCGCTGCCAGGAGACTCCCGTCAGGGTCCCCTTTGTGTCGCCTGGAAGAGGTGGGTTTAGGCACAAAGATCCCGGTGCAATAAAGCAAACGCTAATGTTTTCCCCCTTCTGCCGCAGCCTCCAGACGAACAGGCTGGTACCGTGACGCCCGAGCGACAGAGCGGAGGATGGAGACAGGGATGCGATGGGCGACGCAGGACAGAGCGGCCCCTTCCCCTCCCGCAGGGCTCAGCACCACCCGCCCGACACAGAACCGGTCTAGAGGTCCCTCAATACGCCAAACACACACCAAAACCACGGCGTTCGCGTCGGAAAGCCCGTTCCTCCCCCGTCTCCGCCAATGCCACCTGCCACAGTCCCCGTCCCCACACTCCCGCGTCTCCTGCCCATCAGCGGGGGATCAGCCCGGGGAACGAGGGGCTGGGGAGGGGGAGACGAGGAGCCCCAGGGGGGGATGCGGCGCTGGGCAAAGGGTCCAGCGCAGAGAAGGGACCACCGCGGCGTGTGATGGGCGGCAGGGAAGGTCCCGGCGCTCGGCAGGGCCACCGATGGCGGGGATGGGCTCCCCGAGGAGGAGGAGGCTGGAAATCGGAGCAACCTGTCTCTCCCTGGGAGCAGGCACATGGACGCGGCTCCGCAGGTGGATTTTGGAGCCCATCGGGAACAGGCTCTTTTCCATCCTTTTCCCGGAATTAAGGTCTCTGCTGCAATGAAATAGCTCCGAAGCAACAGGATTTGACTGTGGGGTGACAGCGGTCTAAATGAGGACAGGACACACAGACTCATCCCGCTCAGAGAACAGGTTTGTATCTGCACAACAACTCGACCCAAAAGCGTAAGATCCTTCTCACGAGCTTATACCGCTGCTGAGCTGAGAACAAACTCCTTTGGCACAGGAATCCTCCACAAAAAACCCCAGCTCCCACCCCCCCTACACAGACACAGAGATGAGGCAAGGGTGGGAAAGTGCATGCATTTCAAACAGAAGCATGAAAAATCAGAAATACTGACCTTAAAGCTCCAGTAGTTGGGTTGCTAACAAAACATAAAACAACAAAACAGAAGAAAACAAAAAAAAAAAAACCATTAAGATTCTGCTTTGACTTTTGTTTTCCTTTTGAGAATTGTTGACTTTAAGCTGCGACATTAAACCTGCTCTCGTTTCGGCTTAAAGTCCCCTCCCAACGGGTTGCTTGAGTTTCATGCTGCTGAGGGCTGGCGAAGGGGAAGCGGGATGGTGCAAGCGGGCAGGGACGGCGACGGGTATCGAATGCAGACCGGGGCGCAAGGGAAGCCAAGCAGAGCAAAGCGGGGAGCAGGACGGCAGCCCAGCATCGCTACTGGAGCCACCAGTATGCCCGCACCATCCCGGCACGTGCCGGTCAGGCTGCTGCCCTGGGAGTCGGTGCTGGAAGATGTAATAATTTTAATTTTTAAAGGGATCTTCCAACACCCTCCCCTCTTTGCCCCAGCCGCCCCCCTCTGCCGCTTTGTCGCAGCGTTGCCAGCGGTGTCAGGCCGATGTGCTGCAGCGAGTGACAGGAGCTGGCATCGCTCGCAGCCCAGCAAGCCGGAGAGCCGGCGAGCTTCCTTCTCCCGAACCACCCGCCGATAGTCACCAGCAGGAGATCACAGACTCACAGACTAGGGGGGGTTGGAAGGGACCTCTGTAGATCACCCAGTCCAACCCCCTGCCAGAGCAGGGTCACCCGGAGCCGGTTGGACACAGGGCGTCCCGGGGGTTCGGAATGTCTCCAGAGACGGAGACTCCCCCATCTCTCTGGGCAGCCTGTGCCAGGGCTCTGCCACCTCACAGGAAAGAAGTTCCTCCTCGTGTTGAGATGGAACTTCCTATGGTCAAGTTTGTGCCCGTTACCCCTTGTCCTGTCACCGGGCACCACTGAGAAGAGCCTGGCCCCATCCTCCTGACACCCCCCCTTTCAGTATTTCTATGCGTTGATAAGATCCCCCGTCAGCCGTCTTTTTTCCAGACCGAAAAGACCCAAGACCCCCAACCTTTCTTCATAAGATACATGTTCCAGTCCCCTCAGCATCTTGGTAGCCCTTTGCTGTCCCCTCTCCAGCAGTTCCCTGTCCTTCTGGAACCGGGGAGCCCAGAACTGGACCCAGCGCTCCAGCTGTGGCCTCCCCAGGGCAGAGCAGAGGGGGAGGATGACCTCCCTCCACCTGCTGGCCACGCTCTTCTTGATGCACCCCAGGATGCCATTGGCCTTCTTGGCCACAAGGGCCCATCGCTGGCTCATGGGCATCCTGTTGTCCATCAGGTCTTTTTCCACAGCGCTGCTCTCCAGCAGGTCAGCCCCAGCCTGTACGGGTGCAGGGGGGTTATTCCTCCCCATGGCGCTGCAAGTCTCGAGGATGCTCGGAGCTGCGGCTCGCTGCCGTGCCCACCCTCAGGCAGCGGAGCGGCGCGGGGCTTTGAGACTCGGGTCCCCTCCCAGGGCAGCAGGAGCCCAGCGAGTCCCCAGGGGAGATTTAGATGAGATCTGTTTGCTGTGAGGGTGGTGAGCCCCTGGCCCAGGTTGCCCAGAGAAGCTGTGGCTGCCCCATCCCTGGAGGGGTTCAAGGCCAGGTTGGACGGGGCTTGGAGCCACCTGGGCTGGTGGGAGGTGTCCCTGCCCAGGGCAGGGGGGGGGTGGAATGAGATGACCTTTATGGGTCCTTCCAACCCAAACCATTCTATAATTCTATGTTTCTATGACCGAGAGCACCCCAGGCCCCAGCACATCGTGGCTCCGGACGGGGACGGGGGAGCTCCCCACCACCGCGAGCAAAGCAGAGCAGTTCAGAGCAGGGCACGCGCTTGGCACAGCACCACGAGAGCTTCATCCCCCGGCTCGGGGCTGGTCCCCAAACGCCCGGGGCGGCAGCTCCGGCTCCAGCGGTGCCAAGATTGGGCTCGGGCAGGCGGCGTACCCGGACGGAGGGAGGCTGCATCTGGTGACAAGCAGCACGATCCACCTTGCTGGAAGGGGAAGAAGCATTTCGATGTCACCGAGACGTGCAGATGACGAGGGGGGTGGGAGAAACGGGCACAGAGCGGCTTTTGTCCCAACGGTCTCTTTATTGGGATCAAAGTTCTCAGCGGCTCTTTTCTCCCCTTTCCGACCCACCCATCGCCTTGCTTCTTTACAGCATTTATTTCCCCACCAGAATCACCGTGGCTGCAAACATAGTTTGTTACTTAGAGGATGATTATTTTATTATTACTATTATTATTTTAAATAGAAAGCAAGCTCCGGTCCCCATCAGTCCCTGCAATGCCCAGAGGCTGCCAAGGAGTCTCCTATCGCAGCGCTCTGTGAGCAGAGGAAGAAGTTGCAATAACCTTAAACCATCGAGGTGTATTTATCTAAGGACTTTAACAATGCACTCACAAAGTTGTGATATTAACCCTTCTGCTGACAAGGTACGTAGAGGTCTATTATACGCGTATAAACACAAATTCACTTGTTAGACCCATCTCAAGCACCGGCAGGACGCTCTTATTCCAATTCAAGACGCAGTTCACCTTCATATTCCATAAGACTTCAGTAGGCCCAGACCAAGTTCTGCCTCAACCAGACCAAAACTGGTTTAAAAGTGATTTAAGTCAAACAAGTGCAGTGTTTTCATGCAGATGAGCCTCAAGGCACAAAGGTCTTTTCCAAGGGCACACCGTGACTCAGAAGCAGAACCAGAAATAGCAGTCCAGAGCCATGATTACCAGGCACTATTAGATAACAACCAGCAGGATCCAAGCCTACCCTGGCCGCGTAAAGCTTTTCCAAAACACCGGGAGCCTGAAAGTGAAAAAATGCCTTTCGGTACTAAACGAAGGCATCCATCGCATCTAGCAATTACCATGCCAGCTGCACCAGCAGCGCTCTGCAGCCTCAGCTCCCGGGGCAAGATGCTGGGGAGAAGATGCTGGGGGGGGACGAGATGCTGGGCAAGATGCCGGCTGGACAAGATGCTGGGGAGAAGATGCTG
>VYZM01003939.1:0-12141 GCA_013398915.1 Dromas ardeola
GAGTCGAGAGCTTATGGGTAAGACTTAAGGGGCAGGCTAATATCAGTGACACTGTTGTGGGTGTTTACTATGTGCCACCTGATCAGGAAGAGGAAGTTGATGAGGCCTTCTAATAGACAGCTGAAAGTAGCCTCACAATCACAGGCCCTGGTTTTCATTGGGGACTTCAATCACCATGACACTTGCTCAAAAGGCAACACAGCCAGGCATGCACAGTCCAGGAGGTTTCTGCAGAGCATTGATGATAACTCTTTGACACAGGTGGTGGAGGAGCCAACAAGGAGAGGTGTGTTGTTGTACCTTGCATTAAGAAACAAAGGACTGACTGGGGATGTGAAGGTTGGAAGTAGCTTTGGCTGTGGTGACCATGAGATGGTGGAGTTCAGGATCCTGCATGGAAGAAGCAGGGCAATAGGCAGGATTACAACCCTGGACTTCAGAAGAGCTAGCTTTGGCCTCTTCAAAGACATACTTGGAGGAATCCCATGGGTTAGAAATCTAGAAGGTAGCAGAGGGTCTAAGAGAGCTGGTTAATATTCAAGCACCACTTCCTCCAAGCTCAAGGGTACAAGCACCACTTCCTCCAAGCTCAAGATGTACCTCCAAGGGACCGGCGCATCCCTATGAGTAAGAAAACAAGCGAAGGAGGCAGGATGAGCCTCCTTGGCTCATCCTACATGGATGAACAAGTAGCTTCCGGGAAACCTCAAATGGAAGAAGGAAATTTGCAGAATGTGGAAAAAGGGACTGGCCACTTAGGAGGAATATAGGAACGTTGTCAAAGTATGCAGAGTTGCAACGAGGAAGGCTAAGGCCCACTTGAAAATTAAACCTGGAAAGGGATGTCAAGGACAATAAAGTGGCCTTCTTCATGTACATCAGTAGCAAAGGAAGATTAGGGAAAATGTGGGCCCGCCGCTGAATGAGGTGGGTGCCCTGGTGACAGAGGATACAGAGAAGGCGGAGTTACTGAATGTCTTCTTTGCTACAGTCTTTACTGCTAAGGGCAGCCCTCAGAAATCCCAGACCCTGGAGATAAGAGAGAGAACCTGGAGAAAGGAAGACTTTCCCTTGGTCGAGGACAATGGGGTTAGAGATCATTTAGGCAAATTTGACATCCACAAATCCATGGGCACCAATGGGATGCACCCATCGAGTGCTGGCAGATGTTATTGCAAAGGCAGTCTCCACCATCTTTGAAAGGTCATGGAGAACAGGAGAGGTGCCTGAGGACTGGAGGAAAGCCAGTGTCACTCCAGTCTTCAAAAAGGGCAAGAAGGAGGACCTGGGAAAATACAGGCCACTCAGCCTCCCCTCCATCCCTGGAAAGATGATGGAACAGCTCATTCTGAATGTTATCTCTAAGCATGTGGAGAAAAAGAAGGTTATTAGGAGCAGTCAACATGGGTTTACCAAGGGGAAATCATGCTTGTCTAGTCTGATTGCCTTCTATGATGGCGTGACTGGCTGGGTAGATAGGGGGAGAGCAGTGGATGTTGTCTACCTTGACTTCAGCAAGGCTTTTGACCCTGCCTCCCATAACATCCTCACAGGTAAGCTTAGGAAGTGTGGGTTAGATGTGTGGCCAGTGAGGTGGATCGAGAACTGTCTGAATGGCAGAGCTCAGAGGGTTGTGATCAGCAGTGCACAGTCCATTTAAAGGCCCGTAACTAGCGGTGTTCCCCAGGGGTCAGTACTGAACCCAGTCTTGTTCAACATATTCATCAATGATCCAGATGAGGGGACAGAGCGTACCCTCAGCAAGTTTGCTGATGACACAAAACTGGGAGGAGTGTCTGACACACCGGGAGGCTGTGCCACCATTCACCTGGATAGACTAGAGAGCTGGGTGGAGAGTTCAAGAAGGGCAAGTGTAGAGTGCTGCACCTAGGGAAGAATAACCTCATGCACCAGTACAGGTTAAGGGTTGACCTGCTGGAAGGCAGCTCTGCAGAGAGGAACCTGTGAGTCCTGGTGGACAACAAGTTGACCATGACCCAGCAATGTGCCCTCGTGGCCAAGAAGGCCAGTGGTATTCTGGGGTGCATTAAAAAGAGCGTGGCCAGTAGGTCGAGGGACGTCATCCTCCCCCTCTACTCTGCCCTGGTGAGGCCACATATGGAGTACTGGGTCCACTTCTGGGCTCTCCATTTCAAGAAGACAAGGAGCTACTGGAAAGAGTCCAGCAGAGCGCTATGACAATGATCAAGGGACTAGTGCACGTCCCTTATGAGGAAAGGCTGAGAGACCTGGGTCTGTTTAGCCTGGAGAAGAGAAGACTGAGAGGGGATCTTATCAATGCTTATAAATATCTAAAGGGGGGGCATCAAGAGGATGGGGCCAGACTCTCTTCAGTGGCGCTCAGTGACAGGGCAAGGGGCAATGGGCACAAAATGGAACACAGGAAATTTCGCCTGAACATAGGGAAAAACTTTTTTACTTTGAGAGTGGCAGAGTGCTGGAACAGGCTGCCCAGAGAGGTGGTGGAGACTCCTTCTCTGGACATGTTAAAAACCCACCTGGAGGCGACCCTGTGCAACCTGCTCTGGGGGAACATGCTTTAGCAGGGGTTTGGACTAGATGATCTCCAGAGGTCCTTTCCAACCCCTACCATTCTTTGAAACATAGTTTACTTTCTAGTGTGCTACCTGGATTATCTACTAGTTAAAAGCCATTTCTGAAATGCACAATTAAACTGAGTGAAAGCATCAGGCACTTTCCAATCTTAGAGTACACCTGAAAAATAACATAGTATGTGTATTGTATACTATATATCAGGTTTGTTTAATGCTGTAATCAAGCTAACAACAAGCTCTATGAAGATCTATGAAAAGAAGCGTAGCTGAGGAAACAGGACTAGAACTCACAATGAACAAGCATATATTCTTGACCAGTTTGCAAATCTTCCTTTCTGTTGGCTTCTGCTTTAGCAAACTCATTCGAAGAAAGGTCTCACTGCTGTATGATATAAATACTCATTTAGATGCTCATAATGATGTGGGCAATTATCTGTCACTTTTAGTATTCTCTATTGCTACCTTGATCCCTATTTACTCCTCCATTTTTCTCTTCAGACTGGCCATCTTTGAAATGTCCTTTTAACTTCTTATTTGAATATGTCATCATGTCTTTCTGATTTCATTTACAGAGAAATGTCAAATTGATACGAGATTGAAGAAGGAAGTGCTGTAAATGTAGAGGTCTCTCTTTAAAGCTATTTACTATCAAAAAGCTATCACTTACCGTCAGTAACATCATGGGTTCTTGCATACTAAAAGCGAGTCCTTTAAATATTATTCATATTGTTCGATAGCATCTTCACATGGAATCATAGAACTGTAGGTGTTGGAAGGGACCTCTGGAGATCATCTAGTCCAACCCCCTTGCCAAAGCAGGTTCACCTACAGCAGGTTGCACAGGAACACATCCAGGCAGGTTTTGAGTGTCTCCAGAGATGGAGACTCCACCACCGCTCTGGGCAGCCTGTTCCAGTGCTCTGTCACCCTCATACAACTGATATGATACTAACAACTGATTTTTGAGAAGAGAAATAATAGTTTTGCTATAAGCATTAAGGACAAAAAGAACTGCTAAATTTCTGATTCTGCTAATCCACTTAAAAATTAGTAAATGAAAACACTCACTCCATGGCCCTATCTTTGTTTCTTCCCTGACCCAAACAGACTGGCCTTTCAAAGAGATATCCGCAATCATATCACACAAAACATCACAGAAAAAAAACCCCAAAACTGCAGCATTTTCAAGACTAAAGATAAAAGGCATATGATACTTTATTCTGTGCTTGCTGCTCCTTCAAGTTGCTTTTTATTTAATTCATTGTATTAGACTTTTTCTATATATTGTCTGGCATATGTTGTCATACTAAGGATAATAGAGATGCTCAGTCAAGTGATTTTGATTATTATTTCCCATAAACATCCTGGAAACATATACTGATTTCACTTCTCTCAATATGTAAGTCATTATATAAAGGGTGGAAAAATTATCTCTGCTAGTACAGAGCTTGACGCTTACTTCTTCTCCTATTCAGTTCTGGGTAAGTCTTCAGCTGGAGATGGATTGGTCTTAAAATGCTACTAAGTTTCATGGGTAAAACTCTGAGATATTTCACTGTTAAAATGTAATTTTATAGTGAGACTAGCTTCTCTTTAGATTTCATTGTGAAATATTTTGCCATTCAGTGGATAGACTTTATCACCTTTCCATAGTTTAAGCCAGAAGCAGAGTTTAAAGCCTATTTTCTCATGTACCACCCACTGGGAAACCCATTGAACAGTGTGAGAATATGGTTCTGGTTTTAAGCAGTTTTTCTTGTTATTTAGGAGTTGGGCCCCTAGAAAACTCTGGAATATTTTCCACTCATTGAACATGCCACTTCTCTCAGTAAAGCCTTTTTAAAATTCTCAGGCTTGCCAACATGTGCATCTGAAGTATCATACGTCTTTATGGAGGCACATCAAAATGAATATGGATGATTTCAAACTACAGCGTGCATTTGCTGTGGGAGCCATATTTTCTTCAGATATATTTTCTAATCCAATAACTTTATGAGCAGTACAATGTCCATAAGCATTGACAAAGTCAAGCACCAACCCTGTAGAGCTAGAAAACTGGCAATGAAGTTTTATGTAGAGTGTCCATTTTATATAACTGCCTACTATCGTTTCAGTGGCAAACTGCCACTGGGTGAAACTGTTTCTGCACTGCAGTTTCTTCCCTTCCCACATGTATATAGAGTTTTACTGCTTTCCAGTCAGTTTTGATTATAGTGTGAGCATTTAAAAAAAAAAAAAGAAAAGTATTTTCTCATATACCTTTCCTTTTGTGCAGACAAGGAGCTTCTTAGAGCTAGATGTTCAGCAAGGGCAAAAACTGTATTTCAGATATTTGCCTTAGTGAACCCGTTCTGATGTAATGCTGCTAACGAATGGGCCCTCCCTCTCAGTGCAGTTTGTCTAATGTGACATTTCAGGATGGGGAACAGTCAAAAAGATCCCACTGCAATCTGTAATTGGTGTTAGACGTGCAAGGTGTAAGTACTTCTTGTGTTAAGTCATATGATCCAGGATCACCTTTTTCCTTCACTTATTCAGAGTTTAGCACAATATGTCCTGTTATTGTCGTTAGCTGTTATGACAATATTTATTCATTTTAGTAGTAAACATGTCATCAAGTGCAGTTTGCAAACTAGTTTGGAGGAAGGTTATGGCTAATTACAGGTGTAAGTATTTAGAGTCTCTGTTCTTTTTAGGCTGTTATCTAGACGAGTAAATCACATTGAGATTCACTAAATCTGGGCATTCAACTCATGGCAGCTCTGAAAATGACTTAATTTATATGTCTGTAATCACAGACACTTCTGAATGGCAATGCATTTTCTTTCTTCCTGAGTAATTTTCAATAATTTCTAAATTCCAAATATCCTTAAGTTATCTAGTCCTTCTATTGCTTGATTATTCTATCTGCTGTATTTATAATTGGACAAGCATAATCGTAACTAAGTGTAATTCCTCACTGGGGAACTAGGTAATAAAAACAAGATCAGTCACAAAGCTGATCAGCCAGAGAGGAATGCTGCCAGAGCAGCAAATCTGGGGCTTAGCATTTCAGAGTTCATTCTGGTTCTCATTAGTCCGTGTAGGGTTGAATGACAGGTGGTGGTACCTATGGTTTGAAATTAGAACCTTCTGGGTTTTCTGTCCCCTGTAAATCTGCATTTGTGTTGCTTTGCTTATCATTTTTCCAAAATACAGGTATATTTTTGGGGAAAACATGAAATATATACTATATTCTTAGTTGCTCTAAGTTTCCATGACACTTTATAAAAGTATGAAATTGATTTATATTTCATCTCTAATTTATACCTACTTGGAATTTCTTCTTCAGAAATAAGCTAGGTTTCCAAATTAAGGCTGAAAAAACCCTATTCCTCTCAAATAGACATATTGCACTGTCTTATGGTTTGTGGCATTGCAGATTTTTGCCACGTACAGAATGAACTGGTTGCTTTTGGGTTTCACTGTAAATGAGAGTGCTTGGCTTCTGGGAAGTGTTCATTTCTTTCTTTTGAATCAGGCTGTCGATTGCTGACACTTTCTCCCATGGAAGTTAAGACAATTCCCTTCCTAAGCGAAGAGATTCCTCTTCCTTCATGCTTAGCAGTGTTCATCTACCACTTAAGGCAAATGAACAGTCGCTTTCACTTGAGTCTTGGGCAGTTTGGAAAAATTCTCTTGTCTCTGTTTTTAAAACTGTAGATTATTTCCCGCCACACACCCCCCTCCAGTTAAGTAATTTACTGAACTATAGTGTCTTCTGTAGGCAAACCAACTATTTTAGTTGATTTGTGTTGTAATTGAAGATTTACCTTTTATATTTGAACAGTGATCTATAGGTTCTTAGATGGCTAAGAGCTGTGGGGACCAAATGTGAGATTACTGAGAAACATCTGCAGTATATATGCGGAGCAATCTTTTATACTATGCACAGGAAATAGAGATTTAATGCGTACATGGTATTGTTGGATGCATCCTGCATTGTGCACTTTGCTATGAATAAACTGCCAGTGAAGGTTTATTTGCATACTGAGGATCTACCAGTTTTTGGCAGTATTAACCTGCATTTAATATTGAAATTCCTAATAGGTTTGAGGGTATGGCACTGGCTACAGAGTTAGTTATATTATTTCTGGATCAGTTGACCTCTTTCATATTTCCATGTAAGAATTTACAAAAGAAAATTTTGAGGTACCAATTCTTAATTGGACTCATTTTAAAATAGAAAAATGAGTGATTCTGTCTTCCGCCAGGGTATGTTACATACTCCAAATGTTTTGTAGGTGGTAAAAGCTTCGTGAATACATGATCTCTGCAAGAAAAATGTGTGGTAGTTACACACAGTTCCAGCGTCTGTGGAAAACACTAAGTGACCAATGTCTGTATATTTTTACTATGCTATAGCATTGTCACTCCCAAACATTTCAAATATATAAATTGTTTCTCAATACTGAACATGATGTTTTTTAAAGGGAAAATAATATTTCTTTTTTTTCTGCTGCTAAATCATGCATAACGCATTGCACAGAGGAGATACTCTTTTTAATGAGAAGGAATCATTGGGAGCTGGGCCTAAAACTATCAAATCAAACTTCAGATATCATCAAAATGGCACTAAAATTGCGAAACCTAACAACCTTGACCTAACTGTTATGTTTGGAAAATTATGGGTATAGTGATGAAATTACAGCAAAACTAATTATTGTTTCTGATTTTCCTGAAGGAACTGATAGGTTCAGAGTTTAATTTTTCCTCCCTCAATTATAAAATGCCCAAGAGTATTTTAAAATTAGAAACCCTAAAATTAGAGTTCTAAACAGAACAGATAAACTGAATATTGCGGAATGGAGTTACGGATTGGCACTTCATGGAGATTTTCCACATGGTTTGATAGAATCATTTAATCATAGAATAACTAAGGTTGGGAGGTCTCTGTGGCACTCATCTGGTCCAACTTCAAAACTGAATCAGGTTAGCAAGGCTCTGCTTATCCACCTTCTGAATATCTCCAAGGTTGGTGACTCCACACGTCTCTAAGCAAATATTCATGGGAATAGTGACTAATGTGAGTGTGACTCCCTAGTTTTATGTAGAAACATCCAGCCTACCTGATCCTACAAGCAGCCTGCAAAATGTTGTTGGAGACAACAACAAGATGTATAACACCTTATGAGTCTGAGAGGAGTGTTTTGAACCAGATAACATGTGGATATTTATGATTGCCACCACTTCATACTGGGATAGCTGAATAGATGCATACCAGGATAACTCCATAGTCCTAGACTAAAGAGTCACTACTAACTGCTGTTTTTCACAGCTGGTATTTGCTTTACCAAGAATCCAAATCTGTGCCAGCAGAGTTGTCTGATAACAGTACAACCTTGGTGTAGGAGTGTGGTACTTAAACCATTCAGGAGCCGTACAGCCTCAGCTGCCTTGCAGTGAAAACAGCTGCTTCTGAGGAAGGTGAAGGATTAATTTTCAATTTATAGGGTGCTGCTTGAGATCATGAGTTTCAGCGTGGTGTGGACTTATCACTGATAGTTATAACAGAAATTTTTTGCTGTTATTTAAACACGTGGGTTATCACTCAAACGATTGTCTCCATTTTCAAAAGTTTGAATTTAGCTTATTGGTCTAGGCCAGGGATCTCAAGGCTACAAGAACAGATTGTTGTCTGTATAATATTTAAATTGAGAAGCTTGTGCATGTTTATGTAATTGTTTAAATAAGGGTCTCATTGCTTTAAATGGAAAGAAAACAGAGGTATGTAGGATAAAGTTCTGGCCTCATTAAAATCAATTGGAATTTTCTATTAATTTGCTTCTGTTTTTTTCAAGGAATTTTTATGTAATACTGGAGTAAAACAATCCTGAGGCATAAAATCCAGTCTCCAGGGTTTTACATTTGGGGTAAAGGAAAGTTAAAAGACAAAGCCAAGGATAATCAAAGGTAGGACTTTGTTAGTATTAAAAAGGAAGGAGGCATTTACTGAGAAGCAAGGACTACAATAATCAAAAGGCAGGTTCTCTCCAGCTCCAGTGAACTTTAGAGCTAGCCTTCTTTCCAGTATGAACAGTGCTCATTATGTAAAGACAAGGATTTCAGGAATACACTTTGAATAAAATCCTAAACTCCTTTTCTCCAAAAAGCATTAAGCACAAGGTATTAAGAAGAAAATACGTATTTAAAATGGAAAACCACTTTGCAGACAGGTATGTCTCAAAAAAAAGTCAGTCCATTATGACCTGGAAAAGGATTAGCAATTATTTATAGATCTGAAAGTGTTTGTAATGTTGTTATTAGAAATGACTTGGTAGAAAGAAAACTCTTTTGAAATATGAATATGAGAAAGACAAAATTAAAATGCAGTTCAGGTATATTTTTGGTTTTGCACCTGTCATATTTTGAGCCACCCTGCAGCAATATACATATATAGGGTAAAATAGTTCATGAGAGAATGTTTGTGAATTTTAATGACAGCTTCAGGGTTTTCATGACCTATCAGCTCTGGAAATAATACTATCGGCTTGTAAAAATTTTCAGTAAAAATCGTATGACAATAATAATGGTGGGCTATCTGTAGAAAGAAAAAAATTATTAAAGACATGTGAAATGTTAAGCACTAACCCTGGTAAAACTAAGGCTTTTGGCCCCAGATCAAGAGATTTGCAGTGATTCAAAGCAATAAGTGTTGGACAAATATAGTGTATTTTACAGCAGTAATTTGAAAACAGCCTGTGGCAGATCGGTGTAATTTATGCCAAAGTGTATTTTTATTGCATAACTCATTACTCTTTCCAGCGGGAGCCAAGAACATAATCTGTGTAGGTACTACTGAACATCCAAGTAGTTTCCTACGCATTGTCTTAGGTACATAAATAGCTTTGAAACTCTAACCCATTAGATGCTATTGTCTTGTGTCCAGAAAAACAGTATTTTCTTTTAGAGGGTGAGTGCATATGTGTATGTTAATGACAAAAATTAATGAGAAGGTTGGAGATTCTCTTAGGACAGAATTCCCTCCCCAGAAAGTTCATGGCAGGCATTTGCGTGATTTCCGAGTTGTGTGGGGTTTTTCTGGTTATTGGTATTATGGTTTTTTTCTATAAAGGAACCAACAGAATAGAGCTGTCCATTTTGAAAGAAAAGATTTGACATGGCAGACAACGGTTTTCATGTATTTATTGTTAGGAAAATGCTTGTCTTCAGAGAAATTACTGATGCCAAGAGTATTTTGAAGTCAGTCGTAGACTGCTACTGGTATAAGGTGAAAGTGTGAAATGGATGACCTTGCACTTCTGAATCAGTGGCAAGGTGTCAAATGACTACCACGCAATGATGTTAGCTCTTTAAAAATCCTCATTCATATTCTTTTCTGTGGGATGAGAATTCTCTCAATCAACTTTTGTATTGGGCCTTATAAACCCTTCAGGGCTGTCCTTATTTTGTGTGATCTTGAAAATTAACCACTACAGTGAAAGGAGAGTTTGGCTCTGAAGAAACTAAAGTTAGTCTTGAATTGAGCTGAATAGTCAAACATTTTCTTTGCCAGTCACTGAAGTTCTCAGCTAGTAGACTGAAAAAAAAGTCTCATGGGCAAGCATATAACCTTTCTTAGTAATGAAAGGTGTGAAAAAGGACTTTGCTAATCAGAGATGTAACAAATATCTTCATAATATACTGTGCACTGCTGTCAACAAGCAGCTGCAGATCATTACATTGGTGTATTCATTAATGCTCTGCAGTATGTTTTCAAACAAAACCCAGTCAATTACTGTAGATAGATTTATCATCAATATGTGAAATATTCAACAAAATATTGTTCTCTGATGAATGAACAGACTCTGATTGACTTAAAAATCTGTATTTCTGTCAGCAGAAAAGAACGATCAGAGGTAGTTTGCTTATGGAATGTTATCTTTTTAATTTCTTTCGTTATTAATTATAGAGTGTTTTTGAGAACATAGTGATTTAAAAATTATGTTTGAGGTATTTAATGGGAACAGAATACAACCCTGATGTTATGATGGCAGTCACTTTCAGGAGTGTAAATTAATATTTCCATAAAAATGGGACCTAATATGGCACTTTTAAAAGGACTGATGTATAGTAGAAATCCATCTACGTGTATTTCTCTCTAGAATAAGTGGTTTAATTGACACATTCAAAGAAATGTGGGAAGTTAATGGCAGAATTTAGAATTGAACCTAGATTCAGGCCAATGTATTATTTGGCGACCCATTGTTTTCTCCAATAGGTGACTAAGTCTCATTCTGTTCTGTTTTTAAAAAATTCTTACTGTAGTACATTCCAGGCTTTTAACACCTGATCCGTATCATTAACCTGTTAGCTTCTTGAAGCTTGTTTGCATATTGATCCTGAATTTGAGGATAGAAGAGGTTTGATCATTCACAGATAGTCAGTCTTGTCCCCTTTTACCAGTAGTACTCTTCAACATGCTTTAATGGAGTCTTCTACTTGGAGTATTAGTTGATAAGTGCAATCGTATAGGTGTTTGCATATAATTTGCAAACCTGAAGAAGATGTGAAGAAAGGAACAGAAAACAAAAAGAAAGCTGGCTGTTGGAAAGTGGTTAAGGTTATGCTTCAGGCAGCATTTTCTTGTTAAATTCACTCTTTTGCCACATTATTAAATGCAGTGAAGGCAACAGAGAATTGGAGAGTTTAAATAAATCTTAAGTTCAAGATCAAGTTTCTTGAAGCCTTAGAAGTGCCAATTTGTGTACATAATACAGAATTTAAAACATAAATATAGACTTTGATAGTCCAGTACTGTATTGATTTAAGTAGGAACAATAAAATCATAGACTCAGTTGTTTGTTGTTAATCAAACAAAGCAATTTGGGGTGTTTTATATTCAAATTACTTTGATTCTTTCTTGTGTTTGAAGTTCATAAATGTTCAGAATCTGCCTCAGATTTAAATAAATATATATATGAACTCTTTTGTATTCCTGAAAAGTGAAATGAATAAGAATTTGTTGGCAAATGCTGGTGAAAACAGTGAAGTTAGAGGGTTTATATGGTTGCGTTTTGCTGTTAGATCTGTTCCCGTCTTGTTCCTTAGAGTTGGGTAGGCATCTCCTGTTGCACAATACTAGCTCTTCTCTCTGAAGCTCTAATAGCAATAGATTACTTAGTGATGGAAATAGGTTACTTATCAACAGATTTGTTAGTGTTGGAAAAATTGTAACCATATTCATCAGAGCAGACATGGATGCCAGAGATAATATTAGTTATGTATCCTGAATGAAGGAGTAATATTAGGGCAAGGCTAAAAGACAACATTCTGGAGGTCATTTAATAATAAAGTCTGGGGAGGTGTGTGTTAATTGTACAACAGTTGTACACCTGTCATTCAACATACCAGTATAGAACAATAGAAACATAACAATGCAGATTTTCATGCTTTCCTGTTTGGGATGTTTTGTCTTATTCTTTAGTTATTTGCCTTTCTTTAAATATACTGAAAATGTCATTTCCAGTACTTGGTCTGATTTCTCCAAAAAATTATGTAGTTACATCCTTCAAAGATTCCTTTT
>VYZM01003943.1:1387-15513 GCA_013398915.1 Dromas ardeola
AAAGTAGAACCAGCTTCTAAGCAACTGATATAAATGAATTCCATGATCAAGTTTCTGTACCAAAAAGGAGTAAGAGCTTCTGTTGCACAGAGAATGCCTATTCCGGGATGCACTGTGTGAATTTAGATAATGATGATCGCTGCAGTGTAAACCTGCTGTGCCCAGTGTGACAAATTAATGCTGGGTAAGAAAGGTGAATTTGGACATTCGGTGAGTAACTGGATCATCAGCACCCAAAGGCCTCCTAGAGTTCTTGAAAAGCCACTGTTCATCCCTATCACATGAATTGCTATGTGCGTACTAGTAGTGATTTGCAAACTTGCACCAAATAAAAACAAAGAAAATGCTTATAAGTAAGATCTTTGCAGTGAGTATTTAGAAGAAGAAAATAATATTTCAAATTCAGTTCCCTGAAATATTAATATAAGACAATATTAATTTTATTTTAGCCATTGAAATGTTAGTTCTCTAAAGAAAATTAGTTTAGATAAATTTCTTTCGTAAGATCTTACAAATACCAAAAAGATAGCATGTTTCCATCAAGAAACACTTATGTCACACTTAAAAATGGATACATTTTCTTCAGTTTCTTCTTTAAATTAAAGGTCTCTTTTTGACCAATAAAATATAAAGATATCATTTGTAATTATGCTATATGTATGTATAATAAGGGCATCATAATTCAGAGCATAATTAGCACTCCTAAACTGCCATTTACTGGCATCTGCTGTATTTAAATCAAGTTCCCAAAATCAGATGCCTTCAAAGAAGCTCCTCTCAAATTTATCATCTCCCCCATGGCAACTAAAATTTCTGAAAATACAGAAAGCTGCAGCCCAGAGCTGTGGCGCTAAGCAGCCGACAGCTCAGCCTTGATGGTTTCAGGCACCAACACCATGGGACTGGAGATGCTGGCAGATCACAGAATTGCAGGAAGACAGGTTGGAAGGTACCTCTGGACTTCAGCTAGTTCAGCCCTGCTGCTCAAAGCAGGGTTAACTAAAGCATGTTTTTCAGAGTAGTGTCCAGTCAGGTTTTGAGTATCTCCAAGGATGAGGACTCCACAACCTCTGTAGGCAGCGTGTTGCACTGTTTGACGGCCCTCACAGCAAACAAAAAAGCCCTTTTTCCTGTGTTTAAATGGAATTTCCTGTATTTCAGTTTGTTCCTAGAGCCTCCTGTCTTTTCACAGGACGCCACTGAAAAGAGTCCAGCTTTCTATTCTTTTCTCTCCCATCAGATATTTATACACGTGGACAAGATCTCCCTGAGCCTTCTCTTCTCTAGACTGAACAGTCACAGCTGTCTCAACCTCTCCTCATATGTCAGGTGCTGCTGTCCCTTAAACATCTCAGCAGCCCTTTGCTGGACTTGCTGCAGGAGGTCCATGTGTCTCTTGTACTGGAGAGCCCAGACCTAGGCTCAGCACTCCAGATGGGTTTCACCAGTGCGGAGTAGAAGGGAAGTATCACCTCCTCCACCTGCTGGCTGTGCTCTTCCTAATGCAGGCCATATAATGTTTCTTGCAGCCCAAATCATATTATTTGCATTTATCACTGACACTAGAAATAGCATTGTTGCAACTGTACAGTGCTCCACTTCAGTTGGTAGTCCATTTGGCTGTAGTACTATGCTCATCTAGGTTTTCAGCTTTTGAATCCAGTCTTGTCAGCCAGAGTCCACATGGACTCCCTGGCTCAGTTCACCTCTAGTTTGTGGATTATTGAACTCAGGAGTGATGTGACTATGCTGTGTGTCTTTTTTCAAGGCATGGACAAACTTAATTCTTGCCTTAACTATAATGCTTAGCTTTGTAGCATTGATTTTTTTTTTATTTTTTTTCATCATGTTTCTTGATTGTAATTGTAATTTCTACTCCGCTCCATAATGATACCTTTTCAGTATTACCATTCAATGACATTTATTGGAGACTTGCATGAGGAACACATTAGCTTTTCATTCCAGTGCAGAGGAGGTGCACATGACACAGAAAGGTGACAGTCTCCTGATCCATGGCACTAATAATCAAATTGGGTTTTACAGAGCAAGAAATGGCAATTATTCCCGAAGGCGGAGGAGAATACGAAAACCTAAAAAAAATTGTATCATACACTGTATCTTTTTAAGAGCCTTCTAAGATCAAGCTAAGTGCAAAAGGTGTGCTGAGTTAATTTAATTTTGCACTGTCTAAAATACATCTGAACTGAGATTAATTGTGGATTTTGGATAGCTCTGACACCTGGTTACTATTCTTTTATTGTTTCACTTGTTGTTTCTATAGGGAGTTGAAAACACTGTGGAAAACGTACTACCACTGATGTGCCTGAAGGCGTTTACTGGATTTCTTATTAAAAATATATCAGATTCAGAGGAGGTTTCAGGGGTTTATCCACATCTAGCTCACTTCATCTCTTTCTGGACAATGTTAAATCATCTCAGTTAGAAATTTCTGATCCTTAAGATTCATAAAGATCTTCCTTGGGAACATGTGTCTTGCTGTTTGGAAATATACTGCATTTCAAATGGGTACCAATATTAAAATATTTTTCCTTTGCCCTTTTCCAATGAAAGACTCCTTTTGAAATAGTACATGTCATGTTCTTACTGTTACTCAGCTTTGGTCAGTCAGGTCTGAGTATCAGGAGTAGTGTCTACATTTTCACCAAAGAAAGTTTTGTGCAGAGTTTCAAGTCTGCCTTGAAGAATGGTTTACTTTCAATGAATGAATAAAAGCACAGGTTCCCCATTCTTTCATAGACTTCATACATGTGCAAGCAAGCTGTCCTGAACACGAGATTTCTGAAGATCAAAAGAATTTTTGTTGCTGTTGCAAGTTTTCTTGGTAAACTGCTGTTTCCTGAAGGGCAGGCTATATTTACTGTGTGCCTTCTGACATTATGTCTGAATCTTGTATAGAAAGACAATTTTGTGAAGTTCTTACAGTGATTTACCATGGAAAGTCACAGAAATATTCCAGTGGTTCTAACAGCAGTAACAGATAAGTAGGATTCTCAACCTTCTTCTTCATTGGAAGTTACAGGTGGCCAGACTTCCTGTGGAAACATCTTCCTGCCAGTTGGATTTGCTTTCTTGCCCAACATTCGTATTTTCAGTTGAAAGATGGGTGTAATGCTTGTTTACACTGATCAAGTATTAATACCTCTTTTTAGACAAGGAAGCAGTGATACTTGGCAGAGTATAAATTAATTTCATTTCTGAAGTCACATTTAGGAAGCTCTCAACTTTAAATACAAGTTCCAGCTTGGGTAATTGCAAACTCTTTGCATCCTCCTCTAATTTAAATTGTTATGGCATCCTTCCTGTCCCGAGCAAGTTGTTATGAAACCTTTGTCATGGGTTCTACTAAACATTGGCTATGCCTTTGCTGTGTGATCCGGTATCATTTTTCAGCTCCCTGCTCCAGGTGCGTGCTCCGATGACACCCTGACTTTGTCTTGGACAAGCTCTGCAAATGCATGCTTTTCCATTATGTCTTGATTTCCATTGAAAGGAAGCCTAGGCAGGCAGGAAAGCAGCTGCAGAGCGCTTCCAAAGGGAACCCAGAGCTCAGGGAATTAGGAGTGCAGGGAACAAACACCATAAAGGGCATTTAGGCCACAATAAGTTTTAGCGTTTTTCACATTTTGTCTTCAGACTAGTGAGTTGATTCCTGTAGGTACAGGAATTCAAGTCTAGCAAAAGTTATGGTATTTCTTGATGTATAAGAAACTCGATATATGAAAATGAGATTATTCATCTGTTCAATGCATTTCTTACAGCTAGGAAAGGCATGGCTATATTAGACAGTGGTGGAAAACTTGTGCTGAGACAATGCAGCCATTCCTAACTGATTTCCCTGCTATCGAACAGCCTTTCACTGATGCTGTAAGTCAGCTATTATACAGAAAAAAAATTATGTCTAAACTGCTCAGTTTTGAGAAATGTTTGGTTTATGTGCTGTAGTCCACTGCTGTAATACCACCCTTTCTCTACAGTCTCTGAGTATCAGCTTAATTCAGCTGTTCAAATGATGTGAGAAGAAAAAAAACCTGTGCACAAGTTGGCAATCACATCTGAGGCATTCATTTTATCTGCTGTCTTAGCATTATTGAAAATAAGATCAGGTATTATTCTTGTGCGTAACAGGAGTTCTCATTCGATATTTCAATCTCTGATCTTCTAAATTAGATAAAGTCGCATAATTACATCATTATAAACATTACTCATTTTCTTTTTGTAAGGAGATTCTGTTTGCATTGTGTCAAGTACAATGGGTTCCAGTCATTTTTTACACGTTTGGATGCTATGAGAGTACAAATATATGCTAAGATCCAACTTCTATTCACATAAACTCACGGTTTTGCAAACGCTGGTTTGTATAGATAAAGGTTTCTCTTTTATTCTAATTACCTGCCATGGCAAAACTTACTGACCCTACTGCAAACAAAGTATCATTTCTTGTTTTCAGTGTTGTTCCTGGATCATTTTAGTTTGAAACCTCTTAGCTTGGTTCACATGGAGTTAAAATAAATGGGCTACTTACAGAGCAAAGGTATTGCCATCAACAGAGTCTAGCTCTCAGCAG
Organism: Dromas ardeola; assembly: GCA_013398915.1. Classification (NCBI taxonomy): domain Eukaryota; kingdom Metazoa; phylum Chordata; class Aves; order Charadriiformes; family Dromadidae; genus Dromas; species Dromas ardeola. The sequence continues at coordinate 5,973 of VYZM01003943.1, forward strand.
TTGTAACTGAATTCTGGAAATTCTGAATAGGCTCATCATACTGCAAAGAACTGGTTGCAGTTGGCTTTCTAATTCATCAGAAAAAGCCTGCAGACACCCCCCCCCCCCTTTAAACGGTGGTGTTTAATTTTAGTAAATGCAAATAAGTACTGAGTTAAAGTGACCTCAGTTCATCTAATCAGAGAAATCATGGCTAGATAATGGAAACCTAGCTGAAAGTTCATATGGAGAAAAAAAAAAAAAATCAGTCTTTTTTTCAGGTTATTCTTTTTAAGAAAAATAGAAAAACAGCAAAGAAGGAACGTCTTTCTCACAAGACTTCTCATGTGGACTACATACATGCAAGCAGAACTGTTTTCTTGGCTGGGAGCACTCAAGCAAATGGGAACTGCAGTCTCAAGGAGTTTCTTGTAGTTTTTATCCTCCTGCCTGTCAGATCTTTCTTCTTTTCCCTTTCACTTCCCTGGTCCCTGCCCCGCCCCCCCATTCACCCATCCCTTTTTTTTTTCTCTTCCCAGCAATAGTGCAGGGTACTGTCAGGTAACTTTCCTCTTCTTTCATTGCTTCTTTCATTACTTCTTCATTTTCATTTTCCTCTTCTGGTAAGGAATAACATGTTTATTGTAGGGAGATAGAAATGGAGTGGCTTACAGAGAACTGGTTAAGGATCTGCCTCCTGCTTCTCTCCGTGGCAGCAACAGAGCATTTCCTATGAAATAACACCAGGAAAAAGTTACTCCAGTAATCTTTCTGAAGCTCAATGCGTTGTCATCTGAGCACTGATGGTGTAGGAACAATCGCAAATTAATTAGTTCAAGGCTGACTACAGATGAAAGTGTATTATCATCTGAATTTGACACATTAAGCCCATTAAGCTTAATTTTCTACAAAATAAAATGTTGATTTCTCTTCAGTCCCCCCAAATATGTCTTTCCCTCATTCTAAAACTTCCTAAAGTCATTTTTAGTATGTCCCACGTCTCTGCAGAAACTTTCTGTTGTATGTTGAACATTTGTCCTTTTCCCTTCACCTCACACTTCTATTCATCACAAAGAATTAGTTCTTTGCAGTGCACATTGTCCTATAATGAGCTCGACACTCCTTTTATTCTGTAGACCTTGCCATGGAATAAGTCTATGAGTAGGTTCTTTGTATAAATCAGTACAAAGTAACACTTATGCTCTCAGTTTTGAATAATTAAATATGATAATAAGACAACAAAAGAAGGAAATCTGAAATTGACTTAATATAATGACTACAACGAGAATAAGGAAAAGAGAAAAAACCCCAAGTTCTGAAAAGCCAGAAGAAGAGTTACCTGGCAAAAGATAAAAATATAGGTAAGAAGAATAAAAAAATGTGAATAGTAATGAGCGCAGCATCGCTTGAATGATTTTATTCTTTTGCCTCTGAATTTCAAATTCTGTACACATTAGCTATTCTATGAAAATTTCCACTGCTAAGTTGCAGTAGCTGCCACTGCACTTGCTATGAGATAGTCAATAGTAAAAATATGTCCCGGCATTGCCTGGGCTTGTGCTGTCCAAACTGCTGCTCACAAAGGTAATGGGGAGAAATTCAAAAGCTTCAAAAGTGTGTTTTGATATTGTCAGTCTTACAAGACCTTGTTTGATATGAAATAGGTCCTGAAAGTAAGAGCTTTATGTTAGAGGAGTTTTGCACAACTAGATCATGCATCCTTAAAACTGAAGTTAAAAAAATCCTTCATCCAGCAAAGTAAAATGCATTCTTCCTCAAATAGTAAAGATCGTACGCACCTGTCGTTAGCCTCATCACTTCCCCTAGTACTTATTTAGTATCATTAGGTTTAACATGATTTTCTTGAGGTAGTTTCTTAGCCCTACCTGAAAAATATTAAGAAAATGAGGTGAAAAGTACATTTTCAAATTACATACTTTATACTAGCCACCGGGAAAATGCAAAGCACATACATGCTCCAATGTTCACTTTCCTCCTCCACACCCAGATGCTGCCACCAGGATCACCCTGTGACATCTTTTGTAACAGAACCACAGTTCCCTTACTTTGAATCTGAATGAAAAAATCTTCACTTCAAAAACTGATTTTCTGACCTCCTGTGAGTTATTCTGTAAGGGCTTGTTCTGCTTACAGTGGGTTTAGGTGTCTGGGTAGGTAAATGAGGCTGGAAAGTTGGCTGATCTTCCAGCTGAGGAAATGAGCCCACTGTATAGCTCTCATAGGCAGCATCACCATGGACTAAGTTATTTACAAAGCAATGGATTTTTCAGTTAGCAAGGCACTATATAAATATCATTGCAGCTTAATTAGTATCATTTGTAGGTGGTATGTGAAAGCTTGTCTCTTTATACATGCTTTTCTAACCTCAGAAGTGTATTTAGTTATCTTTCCTGATTAGGAAAAACACCAACACATACCACAAAACACACAATCAAAAGTCAAGGCAAAAAAAAAAAAGGGTTGATGATGTTAAAGATGGTTTTATGATCCTGATCTGTCCTGGTCTCCTTAAGTTTGATTTTTTAGTTGCAAAACTTATTAATAGACCTTTCCAAATAAGGAAAGATATTTTAGGACCAGGGAGAAAAGATTCAGAAAGATTGTTCACCTGCCATCCTTTCAAAGAAAAAATCTTAATTTAGTAAACTTTAGGATGAAGAATCACTTTGGAGGTTCTAGAGGTGGTGGTTCATCTATTTGAATAGCTGCAGATAGGAATGGTAACTTGGCCTCGGCAGTGATACGATTTTTAATTTTTCAGGTTTTAATATGTAATTTAATTTCAAATGTAATTAAACTGTAAAAGTTTCATATTATTCAAATCTAAAATTGCAGATGTCTTGAATGACATTTTCCTAAAAAAGAAAATAATTCTGCGCTTTCTAAAAAAGTTATAATACTGATAAAGAGTGGGCTGCTGAAAGCATATGAGAGTATATATGGGCAGGCAGCATACAATAAACTGGATGCTAAACTTTCCAAATGGGAAGCACTGGCTTTACAAATCTACCATTTTCCCCTCCTCCTGATGTCTCCTCAGCCACAAGCAAGTAATTCCTTCAAAAGTGTAAATTTTTGTATCACAGAGCAATAGTAATTTAAAAAGCACAAAGCACTGTAACTTCCTGAAAGTCAACATACAGAGCCTAAAGGCTGCTTGAAATTATACTCAATATTAACCACTCTATTAAAAAATTACAGGAATCAAGGATCAGTGGAAGTGTCAGAACTGCCATGTTGGAATTATTTTTGGAGGTGGTCTATTCTGACTTTGAGCACAAAATTTGCTTGTGTGGCAGAATGGCCACACCTTATGCTCAATCTGAACTGTTTGGAGCTGGTGCTGTTGGAAAAGAGATTTTTGTGGTGGTGGGTTTTGATTGTATACTAAAATAACTAAAAATAAAAATATTCTAGAATAGGTTGAGAATTTTCATCCACTTCTTTTTTTCCCCCCAGATGTTCTATGCTTAGTTTGTACCATTTGCTTGTGTTTTTAATTTCTTTATAACTACTATGTGAGTTTTCCAAGTTAACATAAGATTGAGCTAGATAACCTTACAAACCAGACAGCTTGACGACACTTACTGGTGTCTAGAAGCAGATTATCATTTAAATAGTATATTCCCAATCCTTTCCTACTCTCAGGAAAAAGCCTGACAAAATCTGCTCCTCCTGTTCATATAGTGTACACTTCCAGTAGCCAGTTCATTTTGTTCCTTTACTCTCCTGCACAGAGAGTCAATCCAGTTTCTGACCTGGTCCATACTGAATGGATTATTTATAACTGTTTATAACTGTTCATGAGTTAAAAAAAATGTCTGCTTGCTGCTTTTGGGAATGAGCTGAAAAATAGAAAATTTATTGTAATCATTTTTTTTCTTAGTAGCCCCAGTTTTAGAATTGTCAAAACTGAGATGTTATTGCATTGCTTCCTTTCTTTTAATCTTAATGTTATCACAGAGCTCACAACAATAAAGAGATCTCAAGATGAGACAATTCATATGCATAAGACATTCTAAGCAGGGGTCAAGTTTCCTCCATCTGTTTGAATTCTATTTCAGTTATATATATATCACCACAACATATAAACTCCTGCTGTCCCGCAGGTGGTTTTGTCATTTGTGATGCAAAACAATCTCTTTTTAATATCTCTCTAACAGTGCCAGAATAACAGGTGACGGTGTCCTGTTGTAGAAATCCATATGTGGGAAACTTCTGAAATACATGACTTGACTAGTCTGTGGTGTACAGTTTTGTGTCTACCTCTCTGTGAGGGTGTGAGTCTGTAAAGCAACAGCTGAAATAACTAATTAACTTCAGCAGGAATCTCAAAGCATCTAAATGGACTTCCTGCCTTGGGTCCAAGCATGGCGCTGACTTATTCACACAGAGAGAAATAGCAGGTGTTATTCACATATGAGCATATTTGAAATAAAACATTCACAGGTGGGTGAATGTGAGATAAAGGCGCAAGAGATGTTTGATGACTGGAAAAAATAATGGAAAAATATATGCAACTAGCTACATTCTAGTTTTAGATCTTAATGTCTATGGGGAGAAAAAATCCCACAGCCATGTTCTTAACTATCCTATGACTTCTGGACTTAATTATTCTATGACTTCTGGAAGGAGTGAGCTCTTGAGACGTTCCAGTGAAAAACTCAATAACCCCTGGTAATGAACTAAACTGGATGGAACAATGTGTTGTCTTCCAAGCAAAATACAAAAGATCTATTATTTTTTTTTAACAGCATTATTCTGGAAAAGTCTGATTGGAAAAAAAAAAAAAGATACCCAGTCTCCTGTGTTTCCGCTAAACTGTTAGTTCCCATTTAACTGTCAGTTGTATTATTAATATGCAAGTTATTTTATTATCCCAGACATTTTTTCAACATTAAAAGTGATAGCTCAGTGTAGAATCCCATATTCAGAACAAAGACACAGCAGAAGCATACTGAGGGTTGCTTGTTCATCACTAGGGACTGTCTGTGGCTACAGAGAGTAGGATATGTGTGTGGAAGGGTTACTGTCAATAATAGCTCCCGAAGTGAGCAACGCAGCAAGATACAACAGTGTACTGTGTTTTGTGTAGTACCTTTTGCTATACCTGTGGAATATCACTTAGAGAAGGAGGACACTGAGTAACAGGTTTATGTTATGGAATTCCATGCTACTTGCTTGATTACTTGTTATGATAAATTCAGAAAGAACTAAATAATGAATTTTAAGGTACAACAACAAAACCACTAAAGTCCTAGTCCAAAGAACACTAAATTTTTCACCCTGGTCTTCTTTTTCCTAATATTGGAAAATATATGGAGGGACACTGAAGGAGGGGAAGGAAAAAAAGGGTAGCTATATGTTTGCGATATATTTTTAAATAAGAAACCTATATTATAGGGGAGACTTCACAAACAAATGACAAATGAGGAAACCAACCAGTTCTAGATTGCCATCACTGGTTTTGCAGTGATTGCTACTGCATGTGTCAGAAACTGATATTCAGCATAAATGGTTGGACTCAATGATCTTAAGGGTCTTTTCCAAACTAAATGATTCTATGATTCTTCAATTCTATAAATGCTGTATTTGTATTTGTGCTGTATTTCTTCATGTAAAATGTGTGCTTTAAATCAACTAGTCTGTTTTATCCATGCCCTGAATCAAACCCAGCAGAAACTTAAAAGGATACTATTTTGTTGTCTTAATATCTTGACAGGATCAAGGTAAGGGCAGAACTTAAACCAGTTGACTGTAGACAGTGGAAGAAGGACTAAAATAAATGCAAATAAACCCATCAAAAATATATAATTGAAATATATAAAATGTCACATATATTATTATACAAATAGTATACTTTCAACAGGTTTCCAAGCAGAAAGGGGACAACATGAAATGTGATTTTCAAGGGGAAATAACATGTTTTACTAGGAATATATCAATTTCTACAGATATCTGGAAAACTACAGAAATAGGTATTTCAGGCCAGAAGGCAGATAAGGTCAGCATCCACAAACTTTGCAGGCTTACTCTGTTCACATGCAGCTTCCATGCCTCTTGTCCAAAGACCTCCTCCAAGACCTGAGCCTTGGAGTCATTAATTAGTTTATTAACTTCGGGTTTGTTTTAGTGAATATATTTTCCCATGCTCCGTTGGAATAGATTGTATGGTTGAGATTGGATTATTTTTCCCAGTTAAAAGAAAATAAATCCAGTAGAAAAGTACATTTAAAAATGTAATTATCCTCTTCTATGGGAAATATATTACTTTGTGAGATAGACAATTTAATATACTAATTGAATTGAAGCATTGATGGGACCTATTTGAAAGCTTATTATGCAATTTCAAAAGGACTCTATTGAAAGAGAGATAAAGGCTTTTAGTCATGAGCAAAAAAAATATTTTTTTCTTCAGTATCTAGGATGGCAGTACTCTTTTGTACCTGTCGTTCACATCTGTGTTTAGTAGAGCATTGCACAAAATATTCAGCTTAGCAGAGCAAAGCAAGCTCTTTTGTGAATATTAACAAAAGGCACATCGAGATGAATACTGCCTATACCTGGGAGGAACCCTCTGGAAATTTTTTAAGTGATATCTCTTGAGTGTCAAGCTATTTTATGACTTTTGGCCCCAAACATCTAGTCACTGACATTAGTAGGTCTATTCACAAACGTGGACTTTAATGTAGTATTTTAAAATTTTGCCTGTGAAGGAGATAGATTGACACAAGTGTCTTTTGCCTAACAAGACTACTGTAAAGTCCAAATTTTGTCTCTTCATCGAAGCTCCTAGAAAATTAAGTGAGTTGATTGTTATAACCTCTTGTTATATCTCTTAGTATCCCATGCATTAATAGAAGGGATTTGGATTTGAAATAATTATGATACTAGCTTACAAAGAAAAATATTTTAAAGAACATGTTAAATTTTCTTACGTTACTCGTATTGCCTTCTGGTTTTCAAATGAAAAGTGAGATTTAGATGTAACCTTTGACTGCAGAATTGCAGGCTAAAAGAAAAACAATCAAATAACAAAACACTGTGATGGTTTAACAATAATTTTGTTTAGAGGGCATGTGACTGCTATTCTCTGAAATTTAAGAAACTTTGTGTGTCTTACCTATAAAAGAATACTAGGTTTTATGGAAATTACTGATTACCTAATGTGTGAATCATGACTTATGTTTCTGTAAGTTAGAGAAATTTTTGACCTGTAGAATCTTTACTGTCAATGATATAGCAGAAAAAGATACAATCTACTGTAAGAGCTTTGGTTGAATTTAAAAGGACACAGATTTACTAGAAATAGAAGAAGTAGAAATTAAACAGAACTGACAGAAAACAGGAAGTGTGAAAGGGAGGGAGAAGAAGACATAATTCTGAATATTTTTAGTTCTGCTCTTTGATCTCTCTATTGACTGTACAATATCACCAGCAAAAAAAATCGTGTATAAAATTTCACAGAAAGAAGAAATCAAATATAAGTTAAACACAGATACAACATGTAGAGGGGATTTATCATATTTTTTACTTCCAGGTGTAGTTAAACACATAGATAGACATCTTTTGAAATGGTTTTGAAAAGTGGCTGCTTAATACAGTTTTATGGCTGCTGAACTTCTTGTTCATTAGAAAAGCTCCGTCTGTAACCTCCTGAGGGAACAGCACATGGGCAAGCTACTTTTTAAACATGATTAGGGAAATACACTCAATAGTGTCTTAAAAGTTTAGGAAATGCAGTTGTGTATCTGGGACAAATCTTATCTTTTTACAATGCAGCAGATTGGTTTAATTGCCTGACTGTGACTGCCTCATTCCTGGCTGGTTACTTCCCCTCCTGCTCTCCCTTGCCTTGGACCTCTCAAGGCTACTGCCTGCCATGGGAAAAGTCACCAGATGTACTTCTTTATTGGCCTTTCATATGGATGAGCTGTTTAAACCAGACCTTGCTTGATAATTGCATGTGCTACTCCTCCAACCTACATCTGTACGGGCATCTTCTCACATGTAGCTGCTTCAGGTTTTTGTGATAACAACAGCAGTTGTTTCCGTAGCATACAGCTTTAGGAAAGCATTCTGTGTTTTTCCAGATGTCTTGTAATGCAACTCAGCCACTAAAAAAATGGAGTAGGCAGCATCATTAACTCAGCTGAATTTCTGCAAACCACCAGCAAGCACTCTGTGAAGCCCCAGTAGTTCCAAAGCTATAGCTTGTGAAATTCTGGTCTGTGAAAAATCTTGTGGTCTGCCTACATGGGGCAGTTTTGGTGGTATTTGCATTCAGTGGGAAGTCTACCTTTGGTCTGGAAGAAGGTATTCCTTAATGTGGTGATTAGAGGAATCATTCCTGAAGATTTTGCAAAAAGTAAACTGTAAGTGTAGGAGACACTGACTGGTCCTGCCAAGTAATTTCTTGCTATGATCACTTCATTGTTTTATTTGGGTGAAAGATTATTGCTCTTCTCCACTGTTTCCTCTAAAGAACTAGGATACAACATGACAGCATTATATTGCTATTGCACCACCATATGGCATATTGTATCTCAGGTTTGAAGTGAAACAATTATTTCCATATGATTTCTGTGTCCTGATCTCATATGCATAGACTTAGAGCAATGTTTAAATTTCTTTTATGGATGAGCATGAATATGCACATTGTAATGTTCATAATGAATGAGCTTTTTTTTCTATGTAAAGGAATATTTCACAGGATTGAATGTTGCTTGCTTTATACAAGGGGTTGAAAGGCACTGACTAAAGCTATTTAACTTTCCTGTCCCTGGATGATATCAGAACAATGAATTTATTTGTTATCTCAAAGGAGATATTTTTACTTCTGCCGTCCTTAATGTAGATAAACCCTTGAGTTTATCGTATGAAGTGGTAATTGCTTGAACCATATTTGAAGTACTTATCCTCATATTTCTCAGTATTGTGTTAAATGGATTGTATACATGAAGTGCTTTGATATTCCCAATGTGAAGTGTAGGTGTGGATATTTACAGCTATACCACAGACTGAGTCATGTCACAACCTTGACTGTGCAGTCTTAGGTCGTGGAAGACTATAAAGCTCCAGTTCAGAAATGTTCACCTGTTTTCCCACCACTTACTTTTCTTAACAGGGAGGACATCTGAGTACTGTTCACCAGTCAGCATATACTGTATTGCTGTAATTATCTCATAAGACCATATCTGTAGTTACCGCATCATATTCTGAGAGCCAGATACTCTTAAGAAAGATAGACATTTAGTTTGTCTTATGATATACTGCTTTAGTCTGGATTAAACATTTTTTCAATGTTTTTCTCATGGATTTTTGTTAAGAAAAAGACGCAACACAAAAAAAACAGTTGTTCCATTTCTGTAGTTTCAGGTCTTTACTTATGAACTTTGCATCCATTTTTCTGTCCTTAACTCAGGTAATTACATTTCACACTTAAAGAGACAAAGGCTGTTTGACACCATTCATTTTATTTGTCTTCTCTCAGGCAGTTGTTCTGGCCATTGCAGCACATAAAATACAGTGTATGTAACAT
>VYZM01003944.1:3155-48852 GCA_013398915.1 Dromas ardeola
ATAACATTTCCCACTAATAATTACAGTGCATGTAATATACTAATTAAATTGAAAACATTAGCACTAATTTTCTTTTTGCTGAACTCTGAGAGGGTCAGGTAAAGACATTAAAATGTGAAATTAAAGAAAACCTCTGTACCAATACCACTGCAATGAATGTTTTACTTACTAGTAGAACACTTTTACCAGTACTATGCTACAATGCATATGTAGACTTTTCCTCAAATTACCATCACTATCCTTAATTGAATTTCAGTCACTGAAATTAAAAGAAAAAGCAAAATTGGAATCACAGTGTACTAGCATAAATTACTCTTACATTTCTGCTTATATTTTACTTCAGCTGTGAAGCAGTATGTCAGTATTGTACATGGGTACTCAGAGGTGCCTTAACAACAGCATAACAGTAAGCATGCTATGCCACTGATGTTTTGGAGCTTTCACTGAACCGTTTAATTTTTTATACTATTTTCTGATAGAAAATACAGCTAAGTAATTCATGATGCATGGAGAGCAGCAATTTTGAATTGTGTTATTCATTAAACTGTTTAAAAATATATGTAACTATGAAGCTTTAAACATAAACTGTACATTTTAGTACAGTTACAGTTGCAAAGATCGATTCTAACACGTTTGTTCATGAAGATTATTTTCCATGAATGTTATGAACAGGAATAAATTATTGGTTATAACAAGACATGTAATAATGACATAATTTCACTTACACTTAAAACATAGCTAATTCTCTTATGTACATAAAAAGCTTTATACTGCTGCTAAAAAATTTGTATTATTTAGGTGCTTTTTAAAAGTTGATTTTTATACTTGACTTTTAAAATGCCTAATTTTGGTAGTTTTGATGGGGAAAAATAAGTTTTAAAAAGTCATATGGAAAATAGAAAGTTGTTAGCATCTGTATACATCTATGTGTAGTATCTGGTTTTATGTATGAATTACATACTTTGTGATGTAATACTTTGTGACAGTGTATACTGTACTGGGTGTAAGTGCTCTCTGCATTATCCAGATATTTCAGAGAAGCAATTTATTTTTACTTTAGACTAATCTATTGTACTAGCAACGTATTGGTATAGTTTTGCATAGTTTAAATAATTTCTTGTTACTAGTACATGATGTTTTCTTTAAAAATAAGAATTAAAAAAACCCCAACCCAAGAAAAAACCCCACCCTTCCATATTAGCTTTCCTTGAACATTTTCCTGTTCTCTGTTACTTCTTATTTGATACAGCACCTAACATCTTCCAGAATTTTCCCAAATTTGCTTCCTTGGCTTTTGAGTTCAGTGCAGATCCCTGATATTTAGCCTGCAGATGTCAGCCTCCTCTACCCTTGCTGAGGCAGCGGTTTTGTGAACATGCTTTTTGTGGTACCAAACCTGATCAGATTCCGCATTAAAAGGTGAAGCGTAGTACCTGAGACCTGGCACCACTGATTCTGGGATTGGTTCTCTGCTAACCACGATCAGCTCTGAATGAAACAAAATCCTGTCTGTTTGCTAAGTGTCCGATAACTTTTTCCATACCAAACAGTGAATCCAGTGAAGAACTAGTTTTCAGTTAGTACTCTTTGCATGCTCAAGGGCTGAGCTGAATACACTGTGCAGCAATGCTTTATGTAAACTTCGTACACTTGAGGAATTTATGAAGGTTGTTAGATCATAGTTTTTTTTCTGTTCCACCTCATACTCCATCCTTCTTCCCTTCAAATCTTCTTATTTCTTGAATTTGTGCCACTCCAACCTTGATTTTTTGAACCATACAGAATAGGAGGATTGAATTTATTCCATTTCATGGTATGTAAGTACATTAACTAGTTCTCCCATTTCAAAGCATTTATTAAGTATATTGATGTTTCTCCTTGTGGAAGCTGCTGTCTGGACAGTGATGGAAGTTTATATTTGCTCTTTACCATCAGAAGAACGAAATGAGAAGTGATGGTGGTGAACAGCTCCCTGTCAAAAGTCTTTAAATGGGAACACAAACCAACACTGAAAAATGACACGATGTACTGCCATTTCAAAAGATGATTAAAACGTACGTATTATCAAAGGAAATAAACTAGAATAAGTGCAGAACATCTTGTATATGGCTATTTAAATCAGATTTCATGTAGCTTTTAAGCAAGCAGCCAAACCAGTCTTCTGTTCTTTTGTTACTAACCTCAAGATGTATTTGTATACATATGTACATATATACACGCATGTGTGTATATATGTATACACATATATATTTATGTGTTTGTGTGTGTGTATGCGTATGCATTCATATACATGCACATTCACCCTCTAAATGTGTTATAGGTACGTATAATTGAAAAAAACCCAATGAAACTACGAAACAAAACATATAAGTAATGTACTTGATATTTAAATTTCAAGCTTGGGCTATTGTTCCAACAGTTGTTTAATAGAAATTATGTGACATTAAAGATTATAATGGCATTTTTAATTCTGTTACATTAGGAGGATTTTGAAATTTCCTATGACTCATGACTAGAATTTCTAAAAACCCAAACAAATCGGTGAGCAAAGCTATTCGTTTTAGTATAGCAATAGTATTGTGTTTGTATAAGGACAGGATGCTTAAGTCTCTACTTCCAGGTAGTTGTTTTGTAATTTGATGGAGTTTTCTTACTGAGTATCTTTGCTGATGTTTATATTTTGTGACAACTTGAAAACCAGAATGAATTTAAAAAAAAAAACAAAAACAACCCATGGTTATTGCTCTGTGAGCTTGTTAAAAAATGTATCAGGCAAGTCACTTGCCATCTTCCTGGATGAACAGGAGATTCTGTGTATCTGTGTATTTAGGAAATCATGAAAGGAAGTCCTACAGGTATTCATTTCACTGCATATTTGTTTATTATGAGGATCACATCTTTTTTTGAAGTTTGTGATATACTTAGCGTCTTACATTTCTGATACAACTATTTCTTTCTTTTTCTTAGAGAAAGAAGAGTATATATAACAACAGATTTGCAATGCACTATAAGAAGTATTATAATGATAACAGTAAACATATTATTTGGTTTGGTGAGGAAAGAGAAGTATCTGTGTTATCAAACAGAGAAATTGTGAATGCCCCATCATGGGAAGTGTTCAAGGCCAGGTTGGATGGGGCTTTGAGCAACCTCATTCAGAGGAAAGTATCCCTGCCGTGACAGGAGAGGTTGGACTAGATATTCTTTAAGTTCCCTTCCAACTCAAATCCTTCTATGATTCTATGATTCAATAATACGGAAAATTGTGTATGTGTGTATTTATGTAGCCATGGAGATTAATCTAATTGTGAGACAACAGTTGTACAGCCTTGTGTGTGTTTGTGTCAGATACTTCAAAAACATTACTTGCTGAACTCAGTTGATGGGATAGTTTGCCTCTGGTAACTTAGAACTGAACAATGAAAGTTGTTATTAAATGGTCTTTACTGTCTGGTTTTCCAGAATATCTGAGCACGCTTTTTTTTTTTATCAAGAAATAGAAAAAATTCTGTCATAGAACATTGGATGAGAACTTTCCTCAAGTGTTTGGCAAACATATACTAAATATAATTTCCTAAATATTACTCTCTAGCCAGCCACTATGGCTGAACACTTTTAATTTATATATAACTTCTTTTGGACAGAAATAGTCAGGAAAAGCCCTGACTATTTCAAGTGAACCTGTAATTAAAAAAAAACCAAAAAACTCCTGTTGTATATCATAATTGGTGGCAATGCAGTTTTATGCTGGAAAAGTTTGTAAACTTAACTGTTAAAAAATATAATAAGAATAAAAATTAAAATGAGAATAAAAATCTAGAATAATTTAAAATTGTATTATATTTGTTTTCCTTCACAGCATAATGATACTACACACAATAGACAGATACATAAAAATAAACAATATTATTAAGTAGTGACAATGATGGGAACCTGTACTTAGTTGGTGAGCTCCCTTTGAAAAAGGGTTGCTGCTGGTAATACTCAATAAAAAATTAAAAACATGTGCACTAAACCAGTATTTTTAAATTGATACTTTTGATGCCAAGCCCTTAAACAGAAGAAATTTTGAAGCGTGGCCACCTCTGTTTAATATCTGTGAGACTATAAGTACTTTAGAAAAATTACTTAAACGTATCTTCTCTACACTTCTGCATGAGTAGTACATCTGATAGATTATTTTCTACTAGTTCTTTCTGAAATACCTTACTATTAGAATCATTAATGCATTTTTATGGCTCATCTTGTGGATTGACCCGCTATCAGAAAAGTACTGTAATATTAAAGTTAAGTTATGTGATTTGATTCCTTTGATTACTGTTATTCTTCCAGTAGATGGTAGTACTAATTGAAGCTGTGGTGGCAGTCTGAGAGTTGACATTTGCATGGATCAGAGAAGAGTGCTTATGTTTGCATTGAAATTAAGTGAGGATTGTAAGAAAATTCAAAATAATTTTCTGTGTATTAACAGTTAAGGATTATGCTTTGCAGTAATGTATATTCTGTATCTTCCAACTATAAAAAAAGAGAACTATCAAGTAAACATAGAGATGGATGTCTATAAGATGAAATAGGTAATATACACCTATAGTTAAATATAGTTAAATTTACTTACTTTGTGACCATAAAAGATTTTTTTAGCTGCCAAAGTCCTGTAAATTGGAGCATGCAGAACTTTATAGCAAAATCTTACTGAAATGAAAAGGAATGGTCACAGTCTTACCATTAAGCATGTCTTGATGTCAACATACTGTGATGGATTCAGCCAGAAAGGTCAACTGTACTGTTACTGTATGTGTATAAGGTCATAAAAAAATGAAGTGTTTGGTGGTTGGTATTCTATCAGTTACTGACTTTCTATTGCACGTATTCCTTCATAAGAACAAATTGATTTGTGTCTTAATGGAATCTGAAAAAAGTAAAGATTGGATTAGAGTTGGCTCTGTTTAGCAGAATGTAACAGTAATGTATTCACCTGCTGTTAATTTAATGAAAGCGAAGCAATTCTGGTAATCTCAATAAGTAGAAAATCTGAATAATTCTTTGGTTTGCCTTTTCCCAGATTTTGCTTGTTTTTATTGTGATCATTGAACCTTGTATGTTCCATGAAGTAATAAATACTTAGTGTTTGAATAGGTTTCTAGTGTAGCTGTAATGCCAGTAGTAGATGCCACACTGGTGTCTGGCTGTAGAAACCCCACTTGTATCCTGCAGTTCTTGATAAATTAGATATGGAGTATCTTCTGTTTTGTTATGCTACCTTGCATGAAGAAGTAGTAATGAAAAAGTGTTTGAACATTCAGTGTCTCTAACACTGGGAGGCTATTGAGGGGATTGTAGAAGTTCTTTGTGGTGTTTTTTTTTGTTTTGTTTTGTTGTTGTTTCTTGGTTCATAGGCTAAATCTGGTCTACTCTTCCCTTGCCATCAGCCCTGAGTCCCCAGTCTGCTTTATGATCTCATAAATGCAGATGCTTTTGCAGTATTTATTTGGTTTTGTTTTCCCCTATTCCTTTCTGTAGTTTAATAATTGTCTCCCTATAAAGGCGTTTAGTTTCCTTACCATATATTGTCCTAGTCTCTGATAGTCTGGATGTACTTTACAGCAGGAGTCACAAATTTCTTTGCAAAAGTGAGAAGCCTCAGCCATTCTGATTCTGTGATTTCATTACAAATATATTATAGTGTGTTGGGCAGAAAGGAATACAGGCTGCTTCATTCCTTCACACAGAAAGAGGTGTGGTGACTTGGAAACATTGACAGTTAATATTTAATGCATTGATTGTTTAATAATATTGGTTCATAATCCCAGATCCTGTGTGTGGACCACTTAATGATTGTTACCTTTGAGGGTATGTTGCCTGTGATTAATTGTTCACATAAGCAGAAATACAGGTAATGTTTCTGGACACGTTGGGTGATGTCTGAACATTGTGACGGAACACCTTTTGAAGGAACTGTTAGTGTTATTCTTTTTATATAAAAATACAAATAAAGAATACTTAGGTGTCATGTTTTCCAAGACTGTTATCCAACTTAACTTCATAATATTTCTAAAAAGAACTTTGAAGAATGCAACTTAAGTGCAATCGTAGCAGTACAAGTAAACTGCATATCAAAATTTCATGAAACAAAGGAATATGGGGAAAAAATTTTAGAGGTACTTGAAGATTTGAGAAGGCTTCATGAATCATCTTATAAAATTTATTTAAAGAAAACTCTATTTACATAACTGTGTTAACTTTTTAAGAAATGTAATTCTAGATGGGTGAATAAAGTGTCTGTGATTTATCTTTACTAGAAAAGAATTTTGAAACGTTGTTGCACAAAAAGCTCAAAGAGAAGCAAAAGTAATATCGGCTGGATAATAGTAATAATAATACTGGCAGTGGATAGTGAACAAGTGACAGATAAGCTACAATTATTTTTTATCAGTAATATTACTTCTGGATATGTGAGTAGCATCAACCTGAATCCTGTATGATTTGTCATTAAGTTTCATATTAAATGATATATCCATTAATGACATGTAGAAGTACATAAATTGAACAGTGATATAATTTTCAGATTATTATAGCTAGGAATTTTGATAAATACGATGACTCTTAAATCAGAAATATAGATGGGTATGAATAAGTTAAGAATTTGGTTGGGCAAATAGGTGGTGAGAATTAATGTAAAGAAGAATAAGGTAATAGATTGAGGAAAGAATATCCCAGACAGAAATAAACTAGGAAATTTTCCCCTAAATAAAACACCTTCTGCATCATTTTATTGATAAGAAACTGAAAATGGATTTTAAATTCAGTACCATGGCAGGCAAAGACTGATTTAGTTTTGAAATTAATATCTAGGTATATAGTTGAAGATTTTATAGTAAAATCTTGCTGCAAACTTCACAGGATTGCTGTCTAACTGAGCAGGTGCAGAAGGTAAGTCGTGCAGTGTAGTTATAATCAGCATTCGTTAAAAGAGGAAAACAAGTTGAGCTGGAGCTAATTCTAGGAAAAAGTAAATTCAGCATGTTGATTGGGACTCAAGCAACTTGGCAAAAGCTCATGAAATACTATAAGTATGTGCGTTTTCAAATGTTACATTCTCAGTGTTTTAACAAGAAGAAATAAAGAACTGTTGGCTTAGGTAATTGAAATGAGACTGAAAATATGTCTTGGAAAAACTTTTTTTATAGCAGAATTTTAAAAAGATGATGTTGAGATGAAGTTGCCTGTGAGTCTTCTTTTTCTGGTGTGAGGATAAAAAGGGTAATCTCACACCCTCTTGTGCTGCATATTGTGACAAATGCTAACAGTTACATTAATCCTCATGATTGTATGTTGCTGACATTTATTTGTAGGTGGGATAGCTAACACTCCACTTACAGGGAAGAGCTGGAAGTAATTTTCAGGATGTCAGGAAAACTTTAGGATAAGCTGTTAGATTTGGTACTTTTTCAGTTATGCTATTCAGTTCTTCTGTAAGACGGTACTCAAGTAGATTACTGTGTTAGGGTAATAACCACGTAGTAGGTCAACTGTGCTGCTCTCTCCTATGCAAGGTCTGCATTCCAGCCCATTCAGCTCCATGTACTGGGCACAGTGAAAAAGGTCTATTGTTGGTTGATTCTGCTGGTAGAGGTACTGAATCTCTCTTGCTTAGGCCAGCATATACTGCTTTCATTAGTATTTCTTTTCTTCTTTCAGGACAAAGAAGGAGTGGAGGGTGTATCTGTGGGAGCCATTCTTTCTGACTACCAGAGAGTTCGAGTTGAAGATGTGTAAGAAAATATTAATCTTTATTAATATACACATTCTGAAAAGCGCTTTACATGTTCTTGTCTAACTCAAATTCTGGACCAGAGACAGTTGCTTTATTTCTCATGTTCTATGATACCCAATTCATTCAGATTGTTAATATAAGTACTGTGTTTAGTTGTTGGGGTGATGGTTTTAAATAGTTTTAAAAAAAAAAATTAGTAAAAAACCAGTAGAGACTATACTGGATTTTTGGATTCCTTTTCAGGTCTGTCATGGATCTGTCACAGTTTTGATATGAAAATAGTTGAGTAGGTTCAGAGCTTTGATATCAACTGAAAGCTCACCCAGTTCTGGTGACTACAGTGTTGTGGTCAAGTATCTATTTTTCAACAGCATTTTAATATAGAGGAACATTTTGTGACTTGTTATCAGGAGTTAAATACAAGAGAATCCTTATGTGCATATCTTCCCTTACTTGCTTAAAATCTAAAATTTGTTATCATTAATGAGGAGTTTTCATTTGTCATTTCCACTGTGCACACTCTTTAAGTCTAGATAGATGGTGATACTTTTAAGAGTCTTAATTAAAAAAAAGGGTTATGTAATGGGAATTGTGTATGTTATATATAGGTCAAGATTTGATTTGGGTCTGGAAAAAAATTTTCACTATATATGTCTGATGAAATGCAAAACCACCTTGTGTTAAAAATTAATATTAATTTAATGAGTTCATTAGTTATTTGTTGCTGATAAAAGCAAATATCTGGAATACTTTACGAACTGTGAGAATGATGAAGTTAATGCTGTGCCAACTCAACTAACATCAGCAAGTTACACAGCATGAGTGTTTTCTTTGCACTTTAAAAAGGTAAAGTGCAGTCAGAAATAGCTCCTTTCTTTTTCTTTTCCCTTACACTTAAAACATTTTAATGACTGCCTGATCATGTTACTAGATATTTTAGAAAAGATTGCTTTTGTTGATTGTGGGTTTCAGGTCTTTTACCACAGCCGAAAGATTGACAGGACACCACAATATTTCAAACCAACCTGATTAATTCCAAGGTTGCTCAGTGCTAAAAAAATGTTATGTTGATCTGTAGATTTACCTCTTGCAATAAAGTTGTTTCATATAAACCATCCCAGTTACTTGGAATCGGCTAATTTGTTAGCTAATATTAGGTACCTAAATGAACTACTTTACATTCTGAGATGCTGAATATTTCTGTTAATTTCACAACTTAGTGCTCTGTTAAAATATATGAAAGTAGTAATAAAACCAATCAGATTATATGGGTGCTAACTATGGATTTATGTGTCAACATTAAACATCCATTTAACTATGAAGTCTTGACACTAATACTAGTGAATCTATCTAACATATGGGAGAAAGGCCATATATTAGATAAACAATGATAATTGACAAATAAATGTAATTTTTTGAGTGCTCTGAGCTAGTCCCATAGTTAAATGTTTTTAGTTTTTTCAGGAACTAATTGTTACACATTTTATCATCAACTGATGGTACTTGACAATTTGCGGAAGGGTTACCTATCAATAGCGCAAATCAGTGATTCTCTAATTTGATAAACAATCAAATGCTGTGTATCAAATGCTGTCTAAATATGATATGTATCAAAACAAATAATTAAATTTACATTAACAGGTTGTTGCTTTGTATCACAAGCTGTATACATTTTCCCGAATGATTCTTTTCCTTGGGTGTTGATCCAAATCACATGTTTGAGCGTAACAAATTCAGCGTATTGTACTAGTGACATGGGCCACATTTATCACAGAGCAGTAACTTTTGCCTTAGCTGTGTTCATAAAAAGTAATCACTTCCTAAGGTGTTAAATGAGTTTGCGTCCCTGAATGTTTAGGAATGCATTTTCTTATGGTTTTACTTATCTTCCCATCCAAATGGAGGGGCTGGAGCACCTCTCCCGCAAAGACAGGCTGAGGGAGCTGGGGTTGTTCAGCCTGGAGAAGAGAAGGCTCCGGGGAGACCTTATAGGGGCCTTCCAGGACCTGAAGGGGGCCTACAAGAAAGCTGGGGAGGGGCTGTTTGCGATGGTATGTAGCGATGGGACGAGGGGCAATGGTTTTAAACTAGAGCAGGGTAGGTTTAGATTAGACACTATGATGAAGTTCTTTACAATGAGGGTGGTGAGACACTGGAACAGGTTGCCCAGAGAGGTGGTGGAGGCCCCATCCCTGGAGACATTCAAGGCCAGGCTTGATGAGGCTCTGAGCAACCTGATCTAGTTGAAGATGTCCCTGCTCACTGCAGGGGGCTTGGACTAGATGACCTTTAAAGGTCCCTTCCAACCCAACACATTCTATGATTCTATGAAATTGTAGAAGAAAAATTATTTTAAGGCAGGAAATCAGAGAAATTAATTTTCTTTAATTTCATGTGTATTATGCTGCATAAAAGCATAATGCTCGACTGACTTACTTACTTTATCCAATTTTTTGTTTTGTTTTTAAGATGCAGAAGGCTTGATCTTCAGCCTTTAGCTTACCTTTGGCATCGGAACCAGGAAATATTGCTTAAAGAAATGATAGCATCTAACATTCAAGCCATAATCATAAAGGTGGCAGCTTTTGGTACGTATTCAGATTCTGAGCAATATTGTCTACTGAAACTTCCCATGGGCAAATCTATAACATAACACAGAAAAGCAGAATATTTTTTTCTATATTTTAGGATAAGAAATTTTAATATGAAGAAAATTTTAAGAAATTATATGGCTGAATAACAGTTATGATGTCTGAATAATTAATTTACCTGTTTGCAATTCATTCTTAGAGTAGACATGGAAAAGCTGAAAAGCAATTCATCCTAGCATCATAGTCATTAAATTCCTTTTGTGATTTTTTTTTTTTTTTTGTTCTAGTTTGGTTTTGATTTGCAGTAAAGATGCATGCATAATTCAGTGCTTCACAGTATTGTCATTTATACATGATGCAGACTGGTGGCTAGACAATATTATAAAACAACCGCGAAAGTTTTAATAGAAATACAACAAATTAACATCAAACAAGATGTAAGGCCAAAACATTTTGTGTAACAACAGCCTTTGAATTGGTAAAACATATAGCAAACAGTAGTAGTTCGTCATTGCCTTCAAAAAAGTGGTGTTTACAATATAGTTGTTTACTACACCAGAAAATCAACATGTCTTTTCATTGTCAAATACATAAAATGAGGTTTGTATAATAAAGCAAATCAATACAAAAGATAACCTCTTTGTTTATTGTTTGAACGTAAAGATAAGGTGAAATGACATTTTATAGGAAGGCTTATGGAATGCTGTGCTCTATAATGCTAAGAAGCACATAAGAGTCATGTTAATGGTGCAATAAATTCATTTCAGGCCTCTGTGCAGTTTTTCATTTAAGAGTATCAAATGACATGTTAAGCATAAAGTTTGACCAAAGGACCTTTTCTTTTTGGGTTGACTATAGATTTGCGGTCCATTGGACCAAAGAATGACTAGTATAATACAAGGGGATCAGTGGCATTGGTGGCTAAAGATGTATGTTTAAAAAATAGTGTTGTATAACCTTGCATTAGAAGTCTGATGGCTGGTTTATCTGGCAACTTTCACATCAAATTCCTAATGTCTGTCTTCTTTGAAAAATGCTGTATAACAAAGTAATTTCTCCTAAACATTAACCAAGAATTGAATTATAATCCTTTTAGACTGCATGAAGTCCATGACTTTTTTTATTGAAATTAATTAATTATTTTTTCATTTGTTCCTTTTTAGCTGGTATAGTTTCTAACTAGTTTTTGCATTATCACTATGATGGTCTCGCTGCATTGTTCTCTAGGATCTGACAGGGCTGCTAGTGAGATTAGAATGATTAGAAATACCACATTCCCTCATTCAGTTATAGGTAACAAACAATGTAATTTATTAGCATTTTCCTGAATTTTCGAAGCCCAGTTACAAATACATCGGAGCTGAATGTTGTGTTTTCTACTATGAAACACTTCTTTTTTAAATTGGGAAAAAAATTAAATATATTTCTTAAAGGAACAGTTTTCAGGCCATGTAAAGTACATTTTTATATTTATGTTATTTTGCCATAAAATAGAATGCTTTAATTGCTTATGCTGACATGAAGAAAAAATAAAATTCCACAAAGAAGATGTAACATGCCTTTTCACATCAGAATTATTTATCATCGAGTTTAGGTTGTTTTCACTAAAATTTGTACAATTGAAGGAAATTAATTATGAAAGGGACAAAAACCCACACAAAATGAAACCAGTAAATACTATTTAAAATTTATTTAAAAAATGTTAAAGAAAATACATGATTTAAATAATAGATAAAACTATTTCACAGGTAGACACCATTGATGACCTGTCTTATGCCTGAAGCAAGATAAGCTTGTCTTTTGTATTCTACAGTCTTAAAAAAACTTAAAATGCACTAGTTAGTGCACAAAGAGTGCTTTGTGGGCTATTCATTGAAGGAGCGAATACCATAAATACTTGTAGATAGCAATTAGATAGAAAATCACTGCGATTTTTTTTCCTTTTTATTTTTTTTGGCTACAGGTAAAAGAAAGATCTTATCAGAGTCAATTTCTCACCTGCCTCAGGCAGACATAATTAGATGTAAGCAAATTTAATGGAGCTTGTGTGCTCTGGGGCCATTCTGTAATGCTTTAATAATTGCATGCCTTATTAAAGTGGATTTAAGGTATGAAGGCTGTTTAACATATCAAGTGGCAAAGAAGATAAGATACAGTTTAACTTTTTGCCTCTTAGATTAATAATCAAAGCTAAACTGCAATGAAAATATTTAAAATAACAGATTTAAGAGTCTGACGGGTAATGCATTAGATAGTACATTGTACAGATGTTAATGCAAGAAACAAATCTGTAACTTAGCTTGACATTCATCAGCACTGGCATACTTGAACACCCGCCTTGTCCTGTTTTCCATTAACTCAGTGCCAGTATTGGCGAGGTAAAAGCCTGTCATTTTATGTAGAAAACACATAATTATGCAAGTAAATGAGCATTAGTTTAGTACATTTCCCTAAATCCACCATTACAAATTAATACCATAAACTTTGCCAGTGGCAAGAGTTTTCTATCTCAGAGTAGTGTGCTTTTCCAGATGGGATAGCAATTGCTCTCACTTGTTAGCAAGCCTTCTTCATAAGCCTTCTGTTGACCTATAAGTAGATCAGCTTTCATTCCTTTAGAGTGTATTTCAGAGGCTTTAATGATGAGAGAAAAACATTCTGTGATCTAGCACCAAACCTAAGCAATGAAAAAACCAAAAAGCCGCTTATGCATATTTATCTTCAGTGCCATTTTCTTGCTGCTAAAGATGCTTGTATGATGCGTGATACTTTGTATTTGAAATATACCCCTCTTTGGTGGAAATCCCAGAAAGTCAGAATGAGGTTACTCAGTAATAGCTAATATAGAAACAGTTATTGATTTTTTATTTTTTTTTAACATGTGTGTGCCTGAAATTCCAGTAATATCCATTGCTTCTATGACACATTGTAATATAGCACAATCATAAGATGCGTTTTTGATATCCTTGCTCTCTGGACATATTTTATGGATTAAAATACTAATTAACTTGCAGAGTATGCATATAACAGATTCAACTTTTAATCTAATCTTGGTAACTTTATGTACTTGTCTTACCTATGCCACATTCTAAAGCAAATTGCTTCCCCTGCAGCACAAGGTGTAATACTCAGGTGGAAGTGAGAGAAGGAGGAAGGTTACATTTGGAAGGAATCTTTGGGTTCCTCACAGCATGGTCCACAGTAAAAATTGAGCATAGAGTTTTATTTAGTTTTACTTTACTTATATAGTTAACTATACCTAAATCTTTTTAAGAATTAACACTAAAAATTAAGCCCCACAATACATTTTAAAATATGCCAAACTTCAGTTTCATATATATGAGAATATAGTTGAAATTGGCTTTATGTCATGCAGTTAAAGCAGTTTGTCCTCAGTGATTCTATGGTTTTTTTTAAGTTTTAAGAGTAAAGTTCACCTGCAGTAAGTTTTGTAAGTGCACTTTTTTAGCTTGAGAAAGTGGAAAAAAATTGCTTCTTCAGTGTTTACGTCAAAATCAGGAGATTTCTGTCTTTTATGGGATTAATATGCATTATTTACTTTATGCATTGCAGCTTCTTCCCAGTTTGGGGGTGAGATAATGATTTATTATTGAATTAAATACTTGAAAAAACATTGTAATTATGAGATCAAATAATAGAAATACTAAGTTGAAAAAAACTCTTTCATGGTTAGATTATGTTTCTAACTTCCAGCTGTTCTTTGGACCACAGGAGAGAAATGATACCATTACGCTGTTCAACTGTTGGACAATAATAAAAGCTCAAACTTTGTATCAGGGCTGATTAGCCTGTGGTCCTCAGCCTACATTTGAAGTGGGGCTCTTCTGCCACAGCTACATCCTTTATGTTGTAGGTCCGGCTGCTGTGAGTGCTTCTAGACAATCTGCATCCTCAGCCATGGGTAGAGTTGAAATCACAGGGGCTGTGGAAGTCTAAATTTTGAGATGGTAAGGGCCCTAGTTGCTTACCCAGGCTATTTCCCTCCAACAGTGGAGTAATGAGTCCTTGGAGCCATTGCCATCTCCTGTCTGTCAACAAATCCTGAAGTTCCTTCTCTGAACTGAGCTGTTTGAAGTACATATATTTAACTTGAGACGCCTTTGCTGTGAGAAGATCTTGACATTTGCCTCACAAGGTCAAGAAAATTGGTATACTCCTGCTGTACAGAGAATGCTCTGAAAAGCTGATGGTTTAGGGATGCCTGTGGTTTTGTATATCAGCTTTTCATTTAGAAAGAGAGAATGTTACTTCTCAATATAATGAAATCAGTACCTGTAGCTTTTGTTTATTATTTAAACCTAACCACCTAGGTGTCTGCATTATTGTTTATTATTTGCATGCCACTAGTGTAGAGAAGTGAATCCTGACTGACTGAAATTGATAGCCAGACTTCTATTAATTTTAATGGAGGTAAGATTTATGTATAAAGTAGTACATTAGAAAAGAACTAGCACCACACAGTTCCTGGTTAAGCTCCTGAGGGTGTAATTTAGTGTTACAGATAAACTGATCTAATAGTGAGTTGCTGCCAAAAGGTTGATCTTCCCTTCCCCTTTCTAGCCGACTCTTTCAAACCACAAGTCTCTACTTGCTTCTGCCCCTGTAAAAGCTTCAGTGACTGTGTGGCTGCACCTAGTGAGCTCAGAGAAGTACTACACAGAAGGGAACGTGCTGTGTAGATGCCCTGGCTGCATGGAGGACAAAACTCTATCAGTAGAAACCTTACCACTAAATTGGGTTGGCTGTAATGTCAGATCATCTCCCGAAGTAAAATTCGTGGGTTTTGAGTTTTGTCTGAGCACAAAATTAGTTTTGGCTGAGCGCATCATCTATGCAATGGAAAGGAACAGTGTTGTTTGAAAACGCGTCTCTAGTTTTTAGTACTGAGCAATTTTAAAGTCATTGTTGGGTGCCCTGGTTTGGGGTAAAGCAGAGCCAACTTTCTGTTCAGTGAGAGAGGCTCTTGCTTATATTTGTTTCCGTGGCAACCAGGGTCAGCTGGCTTGGGTGTTTACCCCATGGAGGGGTTGCCCCTGTGGGGAGGAGCGGACAGGTCAGGTGTCCCAAACTGACCAATAAGGTATTCCAACCCATCTGCCTGCTCACAATAAAAGCTGAAGGATCAAAGAGGTTGGGTTGGCTCTTCATTTTCACGGGTTCTTCTCCAAGGGGTCGTCTTCTTTGGATCTTCTCCAGTGGCTCTTTTTCTTCAATGACTGATGTCTGAGGGGGACCCCATCAGCTCATCTGCCTTTTGATCCTGGTCAGTGTGTTCCCCTTCCCGTTTGTCACTGAGTCCAGTCTGGAACTTCCCCAGTGCCTGCCGGTGACATCTTCCTAGGAACTTGATCCAGTTTTGTATATATTTATTTATAGTGTATCAATTTCATTATATCCTTTTTCATTTTATTATTAATTTTTCATTAAAGTAAATTAGTTTTTTTCTAAACTTATAACACTCTCTGTCTCTCTTCTTCCTCTCCTTAGAGCAAGAGGTCTGTCATCTTGTTATTGGCCAGCTTGGCCCAAACCACAACATTGGGGAAACGGAAGGAACTCGTTATATCATAGTCGCAGGGGAACATGCTTGCTTCCTCTAAATATTTTCAAAAAATTCACAAGACAGTTCACAAACATAACAGAAGGAAGCAAGGAACATTTTGTTAAGAAATCAATACAAGATCCCGGTTGTTTTCTTCCATATTGTATTGTAAGGATTTTTTCATTTACTTATTACTAAATAAACTAAGCATTGGCATTATTCTCAGATAGTTCAGCTTATTTAGAGATGATTGTTCCATTGCTTTTTCCTTGGGCAGTTACCAGACACTGGAGGTGTAATGGAATCTATGACAGTCTTTACAACCTTTGCTCTTGATAATGTCTGGTTTTATTAATATGAAAAAAGACTTCTTACGTTTATCATAATTTGAAGTGGAACATAAAATGACCAGTAATATTTTTCTAAGTAATGTCAAATTTTAATCATTGTCTATTCTGTTAGGAATAATGTTTTCTAAAAAGTAGCCTTAAACTTTTATTAGAAATATTATCCCTGAACAATATTAGGTATTATCTTGTATACATATATGATAGCTTTTAATTAATTTTATTGTCATTTTTTTCACATTATAAATTTGGTAAATTTATGCCTATCATGTACCTTAGGAAAGATACTCTTATTAGTCTTTTTCCCCGTTCTAATCCTTGTTTGCTAGGCAGCACATGTTATTACCACTGAATTTTCAAATAAAGCTTCCAAAGCTTAGTTGGTCCTTAAGAGTTTAAGTGTATTTAACACTTTTGCCTTAGGCTTGTTCCCTAATACCTTGGTCTACTACCTCATTTAACTACATCATTCATATTATCTATGATAGAAGAAAAGGTACCACACCAGACCTTGTATGAAAAGACTTGGGAACAATTATGAAACCAGAGGAGCCATTTTAGCTCAGGCCTTTTTTTTTCCCTGAGGGAAAAAATTCACATGAAAAAAGATCAACATGTGAAAATGGCAATTGTGTGCAAGACCAGGAATCAATAAAATTAGCTTGGAATTAAAGAAGAGTATGGTGCAAAACAGATGAGTAAGAGAAAAGAGAACTTGGAATGGACTTAAAGTGAAGAAAAGTTTTGATTCAGAGCATAGCTGAAAGGTTAGAAAAATAAGACAATAATCTTTGCATTTGGAATGTTAGTTGCCTGATGCTTGTGTATGAATGACACATACATTGTTACCAGTGCAAAATGATGTTTTGGAAAGAGATTTTAGTGCATGGGTATAAAGAAATGTTTGAAAATAAAGTGTGTTAGAGAAAAATAATAAAAGAGATTTTGTAACAGTTTGCGTAAGTGGGTCTAGAAACAGGTTAGAGAGAAATATTATTCCCTCTTTGCTATCACTTGAGCCTGTAGGTTGGAGATTGGGAAGGATGTTGATATTTTCAGTAGTAACAGATGACAGGAGTTAGAAGGAAAAGCAGGAAAGTGAATGTACCTGAAAACAGAAAAGTAATTGAAAGTTGACATTACTGAGTGCAGTGCTTCTTGAGCAGATGTCAGAGACAGGCAAAATTGGAGAGAGGTAGCTTAAGAGTGGAAAGATCACTTTGCGATTTGGGGAGATCATGTAACCTAACAAAAAAGTGAAATGTAAGCAGCGGGCTAAGAATGGACTATTAGGCACTTAAAGTGAAAGAAAAGGAAGTAAGGGTTCTAGTGAAGCAAACAGAAGTATAGTCAGAGAACTCCGATCTGAAAAATAGTGGAAGAAAAGAAGCTTAGTAAGGGGTGTCAAAAGCAGAAATATCTTAACGGAATGAAAATCAAGAGGGAGAAGTGGTGTCTTGTTAATACTAGAATATTATTTGCTGTTTTAAAATGCTTGGTAAGATTTAAGTTCTGGATGCACATTCACTGTGCATTCTGTGCTGAAACAGAGCTTAAACTCAAAGCTTTAAAGGCGTGTCTGTGTAGTTAGAACCATACATAGATGCTTGGTTTCCAGCTCTCTCTGAGTTGAAGTTTTAAGAGACTTCTTATCATAATCTGATCCTTTATTTCTGCTTTGGCCTTACCCTTTTGCAGGTGATCTACTGATCTCCCCTGTCAGAAGTCTCTGTTGATCCATTTGGGAACTGTGACTTTTTAAAGGTTTATAACTTGTCTGCATGGGGATGGATTTAATCAAAGTGACACACATTTTGTTACTTGCACTTGCACATGTGTCCTTCTTTGCCACTGAATCAAATTTCAGTTCTTTTCTTCAAAGCTTAATAGCACTAGAACTGTTCAAAGCATGAAAATACCAGAATTCTTTAACAGGGACAAAACGGTACATCCTTTTTTTATCCAAACTATGGTTCTGGAATGGCTGAACTCTTTGAATTAAATAGATTAATAAAGAAATAACTCCCTAAAGTAATTCTACTCAAAACATTTCAGTATGCCAAAGTTAAAAACACTGAAAACAGATTTATGTCAGGAAGTCATGCATATGTGGCTGTATGAACAGAACCTGTAATCACTTTTTTTTTTAAGTCTCTGAAGTCCATTGAAAGTCCTGAGAGAAAGTTGACTGGGGCAGTATTTTCAATGAACTGAACCACTTGCTGTATACAGTCTTGGATTTTACTAAAAGCAGTTTAATGCTGTTATTAAACAATTCTTAACAATCTCTTTTTAAACTATGAACATTTTAGAGTTTTACAAGTATCTGTGTGAAAATACTGCCTCATTATTTGATGAAACAATACAAAATTTCTTCAAAGACTTACTGAGGTTTCTGTTCCTGAAATGGCAGAGTTAAGTTGCTTTGAATCCTAGTTGTAACAAGAACACAAATAACTTTGATGTTAGAAAAAATAAAATCACAAGAGATTACAGATAAAATTAACATTGCTGGTATGAAGAGTTTTAGAGCCTTTTACCTAGTAGAATTCTAAAATTTGATGACATCGGACTAACCTAGTTTAGAAAATATTTGATGAACTTCTGAGAAAGAAGGTAAACTGTGATCCTAAGTAAACTGCACTGGAAACATATGCCAGAATGACTTTGGGATTACCATCTTGTAATTTTACCAGTTAGCTTGAAAAGAGTTCTATCACTTCAGATTCCATCCCTGTACTATTCCCACACTGGATAAATTACCCCATACAAAAAAGGAAAAAAAAATTGGAAAAAGAAAAAAAAAAAGGGGGGGGGAAGTAGGTACAAAATCAAGTTGCATGAATTTTGCTCTTTTATACCATAAATTAGATGTATATACACCTTAAATCTTTCAGAGGTGGCGTAATATCCAGTATTTATTGCACTTTCATTTCCTTAATTTTTATATGAAAATTAAGCAGCTTTTACAGTTTTTTTTTCATGTTTTGGAAATGGAAGATCAAGGAATCTGTCCAGTTCACCATTGTTATACAGCCTTTCATGTGTGAAAGTTACGAGAAAGTTAAGAGTCAACTATGAACCTGTCAAGTTATGCGACCAGAAAAAAGTTCACTTCCCAACTCTTTGTAGAAATGAAAGCTAAATATGACATCAGGAATAACTTACCTCAAGGCAATTTAAGGAATAGATTTACAGTGCATTAGTATCTCTGTGGCAGGTGCACTCCTACGTCGTGAAGGATATCTGACAATCTTGCACTCCTGCAGAGTAAACCGGATTTACCAACTAACACGTTTTTGTATGGGCTTTTCCTGTGCTATTAGAAACATACTCTTTGATTCTGTATTGTTTAAAGAATAGTACTTGATCCTGCTTCATGAAAATCCATGATGTTTTTATTGTTTACTTAGAAAGAAAAAAAATTGACATCTTTAAAGTAGAGGATTTTACCTTCAAAAATAGTCCTATTTTATCTCTTCCAATTCTAAGATGGGTGGTTACATCTATCCTTTATACTCTTTTGCTTTCTCTCCGTATTTCTATATGTTAAAGGTCCCGTAACCTCACTTTCTTTCCCTGTTTTCTTTCTGAAAAAGAAATTTAAAAGAGAGAGACTAGTTTTGGTTCCAGAAAACTTAAGTCTTTCATTGCCTTTTTTCTTATTTAAAGTTCTAAATAATTCTGCTTTTGTTGAGCAGCTTATTAGGATCTCTCCAGAAACCTTATTTCGCATTATACTGCCTTCCATCATCAGAAGTCTCAGTCGCTGACATCCATAACGATGGGAGTTACTAATCTTCCAATACTTCTCAAGAAGTCAGGAAAAAGAAGGGAACTCTCAGTTGCTGTGGCCTTAAAACAAGTTCCTTTTTTTTTTTTTCCCCCAAAAGTCTATGGTAATTCTATGTGTATGAAATTTCAAGAAGATTGATAATAGATAGTGTTTTTAACCTTATTTTATGGAAGAAGTCAGAGAGGAATAAGATGTACTTTTTGAACGGTACGATTGGTTAGTCAGGAAACAACAGAGGTTTTTCCCTATATTGTCAACAGATAATGGTTAACTTATATTCTGTTTTATTGATGTGTGTGTGGTAGTGATTCTTTCACAATTCGTTGATGTTTTATGGGTTAGAGTTTGATTCCGTGTAGCTTCCAGAACAACTTTATGTACTACCATTTCTTTATCAGGGAGTGTAGTGATAGGACAAGGGGTAATTATTTTAAACTGAAAGAGGGTGGATTTAGATTAGCTATTAGGAAGAAATTCTTTACTGTGAGGGTGGTGAGGCACTGGAACAGGTTGCCCAGAGAAGCTGTGGATGCCCCATCCCTGGAAGTGTTCAAGGCCAGGCTGGATGGGGCTTTGAGCAACCTGGTCTAGTGGGAGGTGTCCCTGCCCATGGCAGGGGGGTTGGAACTAGGTGATCTTTAAGGTCCTTTCCAACCCAAACCATTCTATGATTCTGTGAAAACCAATAATTATGATTTATTTTTATTTACTCAGCATTTTTCTAAGAGGTAAAAATAGATTTTTTTATATTAAAAAGACTTTCCTAAAAATCGACTATTTTAAAATTCTGAACGTGTATAAAACATGTTCTTGTTAATAAGATGAGACTTTAGAATGTGGATTTTATTAGCTGAATGTAATGCCATGAAAATGGAACTTGATTTTCTAATGATCTTGATAAATGCAAGTAATATTGGGTAGTTACCCCTCAAGTGAGGGCTTTATGATACACTGTACACATGTGTTAAAGTGAACTATTTAAAGTATGGTTCGTCTGCGTAACTTAACACTAACACACTTAACACTAGTGAAATGCCTAGTAATGCTTTTTGGTACATTTTTTTTCACTACAGAACAAACCCCTGTATTTCTGCCCTCGTCTTTGACATGGCTGCAGTTCTCTGCAGCACTTGTCCTGTGGCTGTGTGCAAGAGGGCTCTGCAACCATTGTTGGTATCTGCAGGAAGGAGTTCTGCTCCTGTCAGTGGATTTATCAGGAACTGCAGATGGAGTAGAAATTACTTTGAAGTGATTATACCATTTGTGCTATCACATACTGATTTTACAGTAAAACTAGGCCACAAAACTAGAGGTGAGAGCACAATTTGTTTTACTGAGCACTGTTAAAAACAGCATTATCAAATCTTTTGAGATGTTTCTGTTGTCATGTACTGGTCTATCTCAAAGAAATAAAGCCCCGCTTGCTCTCTTGACAGCACATAATAAAGTGACTGATGTAGTTCAGTGGGGGAGTTAAAAATGCATTGAAAATAATGGGCCATAACATTCTAGGGTTAACATTTATTCATAGATGATGCAATTAAATAAAACAGGCATTAACTTCAAGGTCAGTCAGTAAAGTAATAAAAGTGAGTATTTTAATTGAATTGTAATTGCTTCCCATTGATACATGCAAGTTAAATAAAATAGATGTCAGTGCTGCAAATTATAGTTCCCTTCCTAATTAATTTCTTAATTCTGCATACAGTCATCCAGGCCCTGGATCTTGTTGTTGGTTTATCCACCCATCCAGCTTTCTTCACATCTAGTTTCACGGAGGAAAAATCCAGAGGATGTGGTTAAATGGAATGTACTAAGAATTTACAATACATTATTTTTCTTTTTAGTCTAAGTAATTTTAAGAATCTGAATCAATCTACTCCTTTGTTTAAAGAAAAACATACCAAATTGAAGTCTGGATTTACATTAACTGTTTTGTAAGTATGGTTATAGATACTTTATTATACTGATAGTAGCAATAGACGTACAGCTTCATCTATACATGCATACCATTAGAGATTTGAGATATGGATTACTGGTTCTGCAAATTACAGGTTACACTGATGTCAACGTTTGGGCCGGGTTGGCCAATGAAGAGATGACAGATGCTCTCCCCCACCTCTTGCTCCAAGGAAAGGAAGAAGAGAGAAAGAGATTTATGAGTTTAGAAAAAAAAAAAAACCTAATTTTATGAAATATTAATAATAAAAAGGAAATAATGAAATAGATACATATATACAAAACCATATCAAGCTCTCAGGTAGATGTCACCAGCAGACAAACAGACAGGGCCCTCCTCAGACATCAGCCGCTGAAAAGAGCCAACCAGACCCTTTGGTCCCTCAGCTTTTATAGTGAGCGTGGCAGAGGGGATGGAACACCCGATTGGTCAGTTTGGGTCACCTGACCTGTCCAGGCCTCTCCATAGGGTAAACGGCGGAGTCACCTGACCCTGGTTGCCATGGCAACAGGTAAGCGCAAGAGCCAGGGCCTCTCTCACTGGGCAGACAGTTGGCCCTGCTGCACCCCAAACCAGGGCGATTGGTTCGTGATGCCTTTAGCCGATGGTCTCTACTCACTCGCAATCCAAACCTATTGGAAATAATATTTTTCAAAAGGAAGACGAGCTATCAAAAAAAAAAAAAAAAAAAGAATTCTACTGAGAAACAGGAAGGGTACATTGCACTTTCACAGATATTCGTGCAGGTGTGGGATATTACTAAAGAGTTTACCCACAGTGTATACACAGGCAATTTATTTGTTGTTTGTATGCTATTTGTATAATAGTTTCTTTTAAATTATTGTTTTACGCTCATTAGCGGGGAGAGCAGTAGGTTTATCCTTAATATCAAAGAAAATTTGTGAAAGAAATACATTAGTGTGTCTAGTACGGTGTTAGTTTTCCCTTCTCACGCGTTTGTAATCTATCCTTTCGTTTAAATTTGAAGGAAACCAATTTGTTTTTGTCAAGGAGAGGAGTTACTTCTCTTAGAAAAGTAATTATGTTAACGAAGAATGTTAATGTAAATGTGTGAAATGAGTACTGCAATATGGTACTTGTTATCATTTCTTTATTTTAAGAGAAAATGCTTGTTTAGCCTCATACCTGTCCCATTAAAATCAAGGACATAATGCTAACCTGGTGTAAATTGGAAGACATCACCAGAATCATTTGAACTATTGAAATGAAATTAAGATATTTCAAAATTATTTCCACAAGCATAAATTGTCATCATCTTGTATCTAGCAACACACATTTTTAGTCTGTTAATATACAGCAATAAACCAATACCAAAAAAGAATAGAAGGAGGATAAAACCTCAGTCCTCTTTCATTTTAATTATAAGCAGTTTTTAAAATGTTCCCCTAGATAGTAAGAGAATTTTTAATGTGCTTTAATGAAATATTTAAAAACTTTATTAATGTTTTGAGATCTCATTCACTCTGACTTGTTTTAGTTTCACAGGAATTTAAATATACCAAGACCATCATTGTAAAAATTAAAAGCCGTATCAGCTATTTGAACTCAGCAATGACTTTATAGAATAGCATACCCATACATTTATATAACAGCTTTCATCATCAATGATCTAAAGCGCTTTGCAAGGTACATACTTCAGAAATTGCTTCTAAATGGAGTCATTCTGGTGGCAGCTCTTTAATGATATCCATTATTGTATAAAGCAGTAGAGTAGGAAAAAATAGACAAGTATTGTGATCAGTACAAAAAACTCCAAACCACAATAATTAAGAGTAATAGAAAATGTGATCACAGAAAATTTCCCAGTGTTCCTTCACTTTCAAAAACCGTCATTTTGGGTTTTTTTATTTACTTAGTATGTTAAGACCTTTTGACCACTTAGTCTCAAATCCAACTAGGATATTTATTTGGTTGAAGAAGATGTCAGCTCTTGAAACAGTTGTTTCTGGATGTTTTATAACCCGCTGATTTCTGCCAATTGTTTGATTTATTCCTGAGAAGTGACCATTTAACAGCCAAGAGTTGTCAAAACTCATAAAGTCAAAAAGCTAAAGCAGGGACACAGAGGGGCAAGTTAAAGGTATTATCGAATGTTAATGGGGCTTACATTTTACCAAGAAAAATAAATAAAAATGTAGACATCATACAGAATATTTTGTGATGGATCAAAATGTTCAACGTGAAAGACATTCTGTAAGTCTGAGTTTTCTTTATATCTCCATCCTTTTTAATTCTTACTTTTTTCTGTGGGTCACACACACAGAGGATATGATTTAGCAAAAAAAAAATTATTATGGAAAACAGTTTGTGTCCCTTCCAGTAATTTGCAGGAACTATAAAAAAAATAAGTTTTTTTAAATTTAATAGATATTTACAAAGGTAACTTCTAACTCAGAGATAATATCTGTGTAGTATTTTTATTACCATGGACCTGCGTACTTACTTCACTAGTTAATGGAATTTCTAAGAAAGGAAAACAACAGCTTTTCTAGTTGACACTCAGTGAAATGGTAATTGGCCTTATTTTTCCACAAACGGGATAAGAGAAAATTCTGAGTAAGTGTGTTTTCTTTGGGATAGAAATGATTTTAGATACAATGGGACTAGTTTCTAAGGAAGAGATGCTATATTTAAAAAGAAAAGAAAGGAAAAAAAAAAGAAAAAAAAGCCCTTCGTGATGTCATAACAGTACTTTATAAAAAATATTTTTACGCTTTCTGTTTGCAGGTTTAGATCCAGATAAACACCTAGGAAAAACTCTGGATCAAATGGAGCCTTATCTTTTGGAGGTGAGTATTACTTGAGGGATGCTCATACAGTAAAGTTTCAATTAAAAGGTAATATAAGCAGAAATTCAGAAAATTAATTTAATTCAAAATTATTTAGTTACTTTCAGAAATTAGGTGCTAACCTAAGGCTTATCTTTGTACATAGAATACAAGCCTCTGATAAGCACTTTCAATATGAAAAACATTCTTTCTGGACGTAGTTCGCAAATGGTGCTGGCATCGTTGAAACAAACTAAAGGCAAGAAACCTCAATATTAAGGGAACACTAACTCATATGTTAATACAATAAAGGTATATAATTGCATGTAAGTTAGAGACTTTCACGGCAAGGAATGGTAGTGTCAAAATCATACATGATGCAAAACTTTCCCACAGATACCGCCATCTGAAGGTTTCCTACCGTTTTTTACACAGTGAGACTGCATAAAGTAGGGCCTTTCAAAAATGGAATAAGAGGTTTATTCCAGAGGATTTACTTAATTCTGTGCAAAGGGTTATGTGGTCCTCAAGGCAGGAAAATGCTTGTAGGCAGAGCTAATAATTTTATATAAAGAAAAATTTTATAACTAGAAAAAAACCCCAGATTTTGTACACGAGTCTTCTTGAGTTTGAGGTAGAAGCATCAAACATCAAGCTAAGCACAGCTTAAGAGTAACAGCTCTGAAAATGTGTTTACATACATTGTCTGTGACAAAGCCAGTTTACCACAGTTCCTTGTCCTCGAGCCTGTTAAAAACCCACAATTATTTGCGTGTTTGGCTATTATGAGAGACTTGCTGTGACTTTTATCAGTGTAAGCTGTCTAGATTTTCGAAAACCAATCTCCTGAAAGTACTTTTTGTTGTTACAGTTCATCCTGGCTTCACAAGCAGTTTTTCTGGAACAATTCAGGGCATGGCGAACTTGCAGAAGAGAAAGAAAAAGTAACCACAGTTTGTTAGGAACTTTAAAAATCTCTTTTTTCTGCTAAAGATGGCAAAGTTAATTAGGAATTATATCTTGAGTGTAACTTAATTTTATGAGTCATTTACATGGCTGGAGAGAAGTGGATAGATAATTGGTAGCTGGCAAAGCTGAAGAGGAAGAAAGAAGGTCCATAACATTCAAATAGTTTTACTTGAAGAGATTGTTGTTGGCCTGTTCTTAGCTTGAAGTTTGTTGCTTCTGCTTCAGAGCTGGAGAATCTGCCCAGAAACCTTTACACCACCTCCCTATATAAACTCGTTGATGTAAAAATCCCGTTCGTTATCTCTTTTTGTAAGTCTTGCTTCACTTACATCTTTAGATCATCTCAACTACAGCAACTATTCAAGAATAGCAGGGGGTGGGAAGAAGCGCATTATCCTGCTCCAGAAAAAGGGAAGGAAGGGAAGCAGGGAAATAAATATCATCCTAAATACTTGTAGTATGGGTAAAAAAGCAGTGTCAGAGAAACACAGTAGGAGTACACAAAAATAACTATATATTAACTAGATATAAAATATTTGTTCATATTGTGTCATTAGTAGATGTTTTATTTCCTGGTGTGATAATAAAGGCAGAGTTAAAACAGTAAATAGTTGCTAAGTCTAGGGATATCTATAAGAACCAAGAATAGTTAGAAGAGTTACACTTTCTGAAAAGCATAAACTGGATTTCTACAGGAAAAGAAAGGAAGAGGGAATGGGATCATCACTTCATGCATGAGGGAGCTTTTGGATTAGGTAATACAATCTAATTGAACACTGAGCTAACTTTGAATCAGAAGTTGTATTAACGTGGCTGTTTGGCTCAGCTAGTAAGCCACTGAGAACCAGAGTCCACAAGTTTCAGTTCACCACTTGTGAACATGGTTAGACTGCTTCCAGGAGCTTGACTGCGAGGTTGGCATTGCACTGCATGAACATGCTGGACTGGAGTCTTTGTTGTACTCCATGTTTGTGCCTGCTCTGACATGGGCACGCTGTATAGCGCAAGAGAGTAACATTACTGTGGAAAAGAGGTTTTACTGACATGTGAAGTCACATTCTGCGCGGGCTGTAGAAATGGCTAATGATTGATAAATTCCCAGAAAGTTTGTTTGGAAGATCTTTGGAGTCACGGGTCAATAATACATACTTTAAGAGTACGATAAATATTTAAGTGCTCCTCCCCCAGTTTGTTGCTACAGATCACTTAAGCAATGTTTTTGTTTGTCAGAGCTGTTCCTTTAGAATCTTGCTAGGTGAGAACTAAGGAAGGATAAAACTTTGTAATCATGAAACAATGAACAATTTACTGTGGAATGGATTTAACAGAAGCGTCAACTTTACTGTAATATCAATTCTGTACTGATCAGTCACATTTGGATGAATTAGTATTTATGTAGGACTAGTTAAATAAGCCAAAAGGAGGAGAGCATAGCCCCTGCATTCACAGAAAGCTTCTGTTACCAAATTCACGTTCCAGGTTCAGTGGGGCTGCAAAGGGTAGCTACTCACTCCAGTTGAATCAGTAGTCTTGACTTTCTTTGAAACTGTAGCAGCAAGTATTGCAATTTTAGCTATGTAATAGGGTATGGTTAAAATAAGGCTTAAGAAGTATTCTTCTCCATTTGATTTCACCATCATTCATTTTAAAAAAAAAATGGTAAACTAAGAAATCCAAAAAAATCCAAAAGTACCTGATATTTTGGGGAATTAAATGTATTCTCCTTGATGTTTGATGGCTCAAGTGAAGTGATTCTTACTTAATTGCTTTCACTGAAATTCTTACTGTCGTGGTTTAATACTTCTCAAAACCCCCATTTACAGAACTTATCTTTTATTGATACAACAATAAACAGAGCAATGACTGCATAGCTTAACGTGTAGAACTAGTAGGGCATTCTAACCCTACTTGGAAATTGTTGTCAGGCCATTGCAGGGGAGACTGCATAACCGATATTTGTTCTTGTAGCTGTTTCTTGTGCACATGCATGCTATGAAAGTCAAAGTCAGTACAAATAAATTGTTTTTACTGGATCCTTAGTTGGCTTTAAGGCCTAATAAAACCAAGTCATTAACTATAAACTAAAGAGAAATGCTTAGGTTTATGATGTGAAAAATACTCTTTTGCAACCCAGTGAAGTCTTCAACATCAGAAGTTCTGCTAGACAAAATGTGAGAGCAAGGAGTTCACAGTTTTCAGTTGGGAGGAGGGACAAAATTTAATATTCTAGCCATACCAAAGCAAACACCATAACAGATTCATTTTTAACACTGCACATCCCCCGAACTACCATAGCTTTATATACTCTTGTAGCTTTGATTCCTGTTATCTAACCAGCAATTTCAAATTTTACAACAAATTCCTTGAAATTTTTTGGGATTTTTTTGCTAATTTATGCTTTTTCCTATTCTTGTGGGGTTCTCTTTTGGGTTTTCTATTGACATCTAATGTTATTTACATAGTTCTTTATTCAGCTAGGTGTAGGATCTTTCATTACATCATTTTCCCTACTGTGGTGCACAAGTTTGTGAGAATTTTTGCAGTTCTGTTTAAAATGAATTAAATATTGTTCTCCGTGTTCTTCAGTTTTGTTGAAAACCAGTTTATATCTTCATTAGTTCAGTGCCCAGAAAAATGACAATGCTGAAGATAACAAGGTCTTTGATATTGAACCACAACATGTATGACGTGAGTCATTTGAGATTGGTAGGGAATGTCTTAGTTCAACTTCTTGGATGCTAAATATCATGAATCAGGACCTTACTTACTTCTTTTTATACTGAAAGTTTACCTTAAGGAACTGTCAATAAAATCAAAATCAACTTGTATTACTATAATGTGGCAAATTATAATTTATCTTTTGGATGTACAAGAAATAAGC
This sequence comes from Dromas ardeola, assembly GCA_013398915.1. Lineage (NCBI taxonomy): Eukaryota > Metazoa > Chordata > Aves > Charadriiformes > Dromadidae > Dromas > Dromas ardeola. Next base: position 31,826 of record VYZM01003944.1, read on the forward strand.
ATGAACTAATAATTTTCTTTTTAGAAAAATCTCTTGGTGAGACATTATGAGTGTCAATGTTAATAAAAAAATTAAAAAAAAAAAAAAAAAAAAAACCACGACAAAAAAGAAACCCACAACCCACCCCTGATTTCATCCACTGAATTATTTAACTTTGGAAAAATATATTGTCACCTAAATTATCAGTCTTCAGATTTACTTTAATTTATATGTGCAACAGAAATGACAATAATAATTGACATAAAGGTGAGGTGATTCTGCTGCTGCAGCAGCAGAAAAATGGTGGAGTATTGAGTGGGAAAAATTTAATTTTGCAATTTTTTTCTGACTTTACATACAGAAGGTTGAACTTAGGAGTACGATGATGATCTGCAACCCATACTTTTATCGGGGTGAATTTTACTGGCTGGGGACATGGGTATTGTGGCAAGGAAAGTTCTTGCATTATTACTTTTTTCTAAATGATAGGTCTTTGATTAATTATTGATGAATGGTTGCTACATAATTGCTAAATTATTAAATTGCTCTCATGTCCCACTATTTCTTATGTACCAGGAGTGCGAGCTTTATAACCAAAAGAATTTGTTGGCAGCTTGCCAAATCTCAAGGGCTGCTCAAGACTTTCCCTAGAATTTATGAATAGAATGGTAAATGCATATTATGGTAATATTGGCTGTACTTCTGTCTCTGCTAATAGACAATAAAAAAATGTTTAGTCATTTGTAAGCTTGCCTTAGAAATTGATGAGTACTTCTTGATGTAAAGTGCATTTCTGTAATTATAGAGAATTTACTAAGTGTTACAATTTCTGTCTGGGAACAAAGTCTTCATTTGAAATAGGAAGCACTTTGATTCATATCTTTTATCTTTGATTACTAAACTTAAATGAGGAAGTAAGCTGCAGTCCTTGTGTTTCATTCTCAAGGTAGGAAGAGACTGTTCTTCAGGTAATGTTTGGGCCGATCGTTTATATACTTTGTGTCTCATTGTGTATTTGAGTTAAGATGAATTTTGTGTAGTCTATAATACGTTTTCATGATGAAATTTCTTTTGGATTTTGAATTGGACTTGCATTTTTAGTTAAGTGTAATTTGTAAATTTGCTTTTTTCTGGCTCGTCTGAACTAGAAGGCAGATTTAGCAATCCTCAAATTTAGATTAGAGTCTAAGCTGTCGTATTGTTATGACTATAACATCCAACTTATGAAGCAAAATAATTGGTCTTCAAAAAATGCTAATATTCCAAATGACTAAAATGTAAACTTCTGGTGTCGTTGATGACATTTTAAAAATATTGCTGACTTTGTTAAATGAACATTAAGGATCTGTTCTACGAGCTGCTGAATGTCCTCAGTTCCTGTTGACATTGGTGGGAACTAAAAATCCTTTAGCACCTTGTATAATTGGTGTCAAGAATGATCTTGAAGCCAGTGACGTTGAAAATGAGGATTTCCCACAACAAAGATAGGAAATAGTCTCATGTCTTTTGAGTGTTCAATGTTAATTGCCAATAATTATTCTAGGCACTGGTGGTTACAAGCAGAGCTACCAATTATGAAAGTGACTTGTAGACAGTCACGTTTTGTGTTCACTGTGGAAAGGTTACAGTCAGAAAGATCTTTTCTGGTTTTCTCTCTTTCATTTTTTTAATAGTTTTGTTTAGGGTTTTTTGCAGTGGAGCCTACAACACGAGGAAGAGTAAAAGGTTTTGACTAACTGTTTTATAGGTTGTCCATTCTTGTTGCATCAACATTAATTATTCTTGATGTATTTGTCCTATAGAAACCTTGTTGTCATTGTTGACAGATGGAGTTCTCTTTTATGTCAGGAGTGTAATTTTTTAATGAGCACTTGATTAAAGGTTTTCTTCTGCTCCTTTTCTTTAAAAGAAAAATGAAAAATGTGTCTCATAACAAGACATTGAAAAATGAGTTAATATATGTTCTAAAAGAGATTTAGGTTTTACACCACCAGACAACTAAATGGTCACATAGAGCATTATCAAGTTATTGTTTTCTCAGACCATTTATGTTTTTCTCCAAAATAAAGGTTGAAGAGGATACGGGCCTTTTGTTTAACTAACTGAATTTTAAATATAAAATGTGGTCTTCGGTTTTATGAAAACATTCCTCTTTCACACCTAATTTTGAATTATCTTTTTTAGCTAAGATGATGGCTGAAGCTGTAAACACTCTTTGAAGTTTTAAGAGAAAAACTTTGACAGAGAACTGTAAAGTGTCACAAACTATACATTCACCTTCAACAATAAAAAAAAAGTATCCTTTGAATATAGACTTGCTACACAAATATTCTGGTAAACATATAAAAAATTGAATGTACAATGTATAAATAACTCAATCTCATGCTTGCCTAAAAATAGACAAACAACAGATTTGGAATTATTTTCTAGCTCCCAGACACACTTTTTCTAACTGTGTCCTACATTTTGTGGAGAACTGCATTGCTACTTTGACTGCAGGAGCATCATGGGTGGGCATCTGTTCCTCTAAGGGAAAGCATAAGGGGGTTAAATATTCCCAGTAGTAACATCAGTGTTGGCAATGGAGTTGAGGACTGCAGTTCAGCTTCTCGTGAACTATTTGAAGCAGAATGTTAATGCTTGTTTAATGTGAAAAAACCTGGACAGGACTTGGCTTGAAGTAGTTAGTGCTGGGATACTTTAGAAGGTGATATAATCTGCTGATGAGGAGATGAATTTCCTGCAGAAAAAGGGTCCCCATGCTTGGGCACGGTACAGGTGCTTGATTACTCTATCTATCAGTACAGTGCATGAATGCAGAATTACAGTGAACTATTCAGCAGTTGTGTGCTCCTTACTCCAGCAAAAAGACTTTGGTTCCTGCTCCACAGCCGCTCATTTACAAAGCAGGGAATAATTAAGGTAGTCATGTCTCATATTTTGAATGGATTGGTTGATGTAGTTAAATGTTTTCGTGTGATATCCAGAGCTTCAGAAATACTCTTAAACGTGTATTTTGATTTAGAAAGTATATTCAGCACAGTTTATAAAGGAAACAGCATATTGCTCTTTAGGTGTTTCTTTAGCTTTTTGCTTTTGACTTAGAAAACTCTAACTGATTCTATTTGTTAGCATTTTTTTAAAGAATGGATATTGACCAAAATACAGAATGCAGTTGTTGAATCTGTTGCCAAAAATTATGTTCATGGTATACCGCTATGTGAAGTGGTATGTCTTGTGTTGTACAAGTTTCGCACAGAAGAGATCTATCTATGCTACAGATAGACAAATACGGGAGTCTGAATAACCTTTCATGTCAGCTGAGGAAGAAGGGCTGGGAATTCATTTGTTTATCTGAACGTTACAGTGCCAATTCTAGTTAAAATATAACACATTGCTAATTTTTAGATCATTGTAATACTCATATGAAGAAATCATGAACCCTCTGTATGATATTTGGGTTTCTTTCAGCCTTTTAATGGGTAGTCTTTTATAAAGTGCACATTAAAATTTTCAGCGAAATATATTTAATAGAGTGCGTTAATGTAATACTTACGTATTTTAATTTCTCTTTTGTGTTAGCTTTCTGAGAAATATGGAGTCCATGTTTGCGGAGAAGGTGGAGAATATGAAACATTCACTCTGGACTGCCCTCTATTTAAGAAGAAAATAGTTGTGTAAGGAACGTTTCTTCCATTTCCTTATATTAAAGCAATGGGAACATATTCACATTTAGCTTGAGGCAACTTTTGTTGGCAGAGGTAAAACATGTCCTCTAAGTTCACAAACACTCACTTTGTTCAACACTGGCAAAGTCCTCTGAAAACCTAAATCAATACCTGACAAGACGAGGCCTTCATAGAGGGCTATAAACTTTTTAGACATTTGCACTTTCGTTTACTTGCTGATTATGGCCTGCAGTAAAACTGGTACCTACACACTGACACTTTTATCCTTTCATGAAGTGCGAATTGCCTGTAATATTTATCTTTCATTACAGCTACATTTGATAAACTGCCACATCAGTAGCCTGTGGGTTCTGTTAACTGTGTGTATGTGTATGTGTGTGTGTTTTAAGTTTAGCAGCTTAGAATGATAACGATAAACATTTTTCTTCAATTATTAGAGGATATTTTAAATACAAACTTTGCATGCATCCATCTCATTAACACTGAGTAGTTTATTCCTTTGACATGAATTGGTAAAATCTGTGTAGTGGGATATGGAAAATATTTGTGTCGTGATGCGAGTTTCTTATTAGTCTGTTAAATAGCTAAGCCTGCTTCCTTCAAGTGAGATATTTTGACTGCTGTTCCTTTTCTTAGCCAAGTAAACAGACTAGTAATCATGTATTGGTGATACTCAGTCATCTTAGGGAAGGTCAAGATTATGGAGCACGTAGACATGATGAAGGCTTTCATGGTGAAGGTCTGTTTGTTTCATTTTTCTGTAAGACTGGGATCTGTCTGTACAAAGAATGGAGAACCAAGAGCTGTTAACTCTGTTTCACTGCATGGCATTTGGGAGAAGTGCAATAGACAAACTAGTAAAAGGGATGACAGCTACTCTGGCAGATGTCTGCTGAACTATTGGTTGACTGAAAGATATGTCCTCTGAAATGAGCTAAAAAATAGATAATTTGAGCCTGGAGATACCTCCATGCAGGAAAGCTGTGGAATTCTTTAGTAAGAAGAAGATTCAGAAAGTAACAATGTAGAATCTTTAAACTGTATTTCAGTTCATGGATGGAATTATGAATGTATGGGCCAGGAAGTGAGACCCTTGTAGAAGATTCTCTGAGGGGAACCAGGTGCTAGGTAGAAGTGGTAGGTTGTGAGCCAACCTGCTGACTAGTAGGAGTTGGAAAATTAAGCTGGAATTTAGAATAAAATATGTATGATGCTTGGGTACATCTTATCACAAATAAACTTGGGGACAAAGGACAGAACTCCCCAATATTCCCTCAGATAGAATTTGCTCTTCTAGCAAAAAGGAAAATAACGTGAAATCATTGCTAGAGAACGATTCATTTTTGCATTTAAAGTCTGATATGATTTCTCTTAAACTGACAAATTCTTATCAATTCCAGTAGGTGATAGAGGCAGAATTTTGTGAAACTTTGTCATTTAGATTAATACCACCCATTACCAGATAAATGTGGCCTATTCAGTGCTTATATTGCAACGCTTGCAAAAAGGATTGGTAGATCTTAACTGAGAGATTGAAAGCGCTTGTATCAGTTTTTGCATTTAAATATGTTTGGCTGGTTATTTACATTCTTACTATTTATTTTGTGGCTTCTTATGTTACAGATTAGATCTGGGAGTTCATTGGAATAGGATACATAACTTCCCAGTGCTCCTTTTCAAAGCTTTCTTTGCATAGATACAACAGATTGGAGAAAATGATATCAAATCTCATGAGAAATTCTTGGTTGGAGAGATTTATTAGGGGTTTTTTTCGTAGAATTTGAGGAACACTTAGGAAGGTACATTGTGCCCTTGGGTTGGGATCAACCGAATATCAGTTTAAGTAGGAATATCTTATAATGTATTCTAAATGTATTTCTGGCTGTCAGTGGTTTGATCACCATTCAGGCAACTAGAAAAAGCCGAAACGGAGGTGGTCTGGCTGAGTTGTCCTTATTTCTATTGGCAACACTCCAAATAATAATAAAAGTTAATTATAAATGCACAAAAAATACAATAAAAGACAAATATATAAATCAGTGGGTATTTAATAATAAATATATGGTACAGCAGACTGTTAAACAGTTAGTCAAATAGTTCTAAATATACATTTCCGTAATGGAAACTGAATAGCTACACTGGCATTGTGTGTCTCTGACTTGATTAGCTCTGCTTAGCTCTTACATTATTCGTGTCATAAAGACATGCTTTTTGAGGGGCCATTCACGTGAAATCAATTACTTTATGAACTTCTAAGGAAAAATATTTTGTAGTTTCTTTGTCATTAAAGAAGTTGCAAGTTTGTTTATTTATCATACACACTAAATCTAAACAGACTTTGTAATCATGTGTTAAGTATGCTAGTATAGTTTCCAAATGTTTGGATAGCCATGGTTCTGGTATACATCCTGATAAAATTTTTGAAACTTAAATGGAGTTGTAAGAATTACAATTTAGAGGTTAAAACCCGTCAGGATTTTCAAGGTCCCTAAATTCCTGAACTCCTCCAAGATGTCTTCCTGGAGAAAGTTTATGAGGAAGACATTGAAGATTATTTTTGCCTACAAAACAGGTGTGATGAATTAACCTTTTCTGGCTGCCAGGTGCCCACCAAGCTGCTCTCACTCCTCCTCCTCCTCAGTGAGACAGGGGAACAAAATGAAATGATAAAGCTTGTAGGTCAAGATAAGGACAGGGTGGTGGCGTACCAATTATCTTTATGGGCAAACCAGTCTCAACTTGGAGAAAATTAATTTAATTTATTGCCAATTAAAAAAAAAGAAAAGACTAGGATAGTGAGAAACAAAGACAACACTAACACCACCTTCTCTTCCCACCCATTCTTCCCAGGCTTAACTTCACTTTGTTGTCCCTGACTCTTCTACATCCTCCCCACTGAGAAGTGCAAGGGGATGGGGAACAGGGGTTGTAGTCAGTTCATAACAGTGTGTCTCTGCTGCCCCTTCTTCTTCACGCTTGTCCCTTGATCCTGCTGGCTGTTCCATGGGCTACAGTCCTTCACAAACTGCTCCAGCGTGGATCTTTCCCACAGGGCAGTTCTTCAAGAACTGCTTCAGCACAGGTCCATTCCATGGGGTACAGTTCTTCAAGAATAGACTGCTCCAATGTGGGTCCTCCACAGGGTCACGATTCCCGTCAGAAAACCTGCTCCTGTACGAGCTCCTCTCCGCTGGCCACAGTTCCTGCCAAGAGCCTGCTCCAGCATGGGGTCCTCCAGAGGCTGCAGTGTGGATATCTGCTCTGATGGCTGCAGGAGGCAACTTGCTTCACCATGGTGTTTTCCACAGGCTGCATGTAACCTCTGCTCTGGCGCTTGGAGCATCTCCTCCCATTTCTTCACTGACCTTGGTGTCTCGGGGGCTCTTCCTTTCACGTTTTTCTTGCTCCTCTCTGAGCTGCTGTACAGCATTTTTACCCTTTTTAAAATGCATTATCGCAGAAGCACCACCAGTGTTGCTGGTGGGCTCAGCAGCTCCTGGTCTTGTCTCATAGAGGCCACCACCCCTGCATCTTGTCCCCTGCTACCAAAACCCTGCCACGTAAACCTGATACAACAGGAGAAAATCCGGTACACCTGTCATTATTAACACTACTTTTAGGTCGTGTTTTCACTGGTTGATGTTTTTGTCACGTAAAACTTGTGACAAAATATATTTCTACAGTATATCCTTCGAAAAAGAAGGAAATCTGCTAGTTCAGGAAAAGAAAAATATAGCCTTGATGTGTTACTTATTAGGGAGAAGTGGGAGTCTTTTTAATGTAAGACTATGTGATGAATTTTGCTTTTGAATATTAAATTGGATTCTTGCCATTCTTCTCAGTCTTCATTAAAAAATATGCCTCACAAAGAAAGCATAGCAAATTGAGTGAAATATTTGAAAATAAACAAGATTTAGCAATGAAAGTGATATCTTACAGTCAAAACATTCAACCAAGAGTCTGATGGGTTTTTATCTAGTTTTCCCAGGTAGACTACTGTAATCCAGATGTCAGCTTTCTTATGCTCAATATTTGAGAGGTACCAAGCATTTCCTGTCCTTCTTACACTGGTATTTAAAGTGCAATTGATTGACACCTCTTCAAATCATAAAGATATATTTCTCATCTATGTGAATGCCACCTAATATCTAGTCTTACAATAAAGGCCCATTTGTATTTATGGAACACAGAAAAGTTTGATCTTTTTTCAGGTAAATTGGCATAATTGAAATTTTGGGAAGTATAATTTTGCATTCGTATACCTTACCATTAGCTCTGTGTTTAGGTTTGTAATTCTAGGTTTGGAGTTAAAAGCAAATCTGTATACATGAAAAGGTAAACATGTACTTGAGAGCACTGATTGTACTCTCAGACTTGCTCTCACCTGTCATATTTGTCCTGTGAAAATGATACTGTTTTAAAATTATTAGATATTTCCTAGATCTTCAAAAAGACTCAAGAGGTCAGATGATTATGATTTCAAAAAATAGATAATTAGGACAGTTTTTCAACTATACTTCATTGTTTTCCAAAGTCTTCTGAAAATGTCCCTCAACAAAATTCCTGTGTTTCCGTCATAATCAAACATGAATCACCTTATGTAGTCATGTTCCTACTCAAAATTCAGACTTGCAGCATGACATGGCCTTTATATAATTATCAGGGTCTCTCAAATCTCTGTTTTTAATTTCTGCTTTTGATGTGATTTGGGGTGGGTTCTTTTTTTTACGATTTCCTAAGCTGGACGTGACATTTAAGTTCAGGGCTTCCTATTTTTTTTAGTTATTGACTCATTATTGGATGCAAACAAAACTGTTCTGCTTTCCACCTATTCATTACATTTGCTATTGAACAAGACTCTAAATTTTATCAGTTAGAACAATGATGTATGTTTTTATTGTATGTATTGCAATACTGTTTTCAGCACCACATAATCTACCTATTGTCGCCCATCAGCTGAGAAATATTGGCATATTAAACTAGATATCTTTTATGGTCCCATCAAATACCCATGTGTTAGCTGTATTTCAGGAATGTACTTCATCTGAGAATAAATATGATTTCTTAATATTTGTGATACTTCTTGATTAACAAATAAGTTCTAAATTCTAAAGTTATTGAACAGTTAGCATAGATATCAATCTTTAGCATCTGTTCTGCTGTACCAGTGAATTGGAACAGGCAGGCATACAAGCAGAACTGCTTCTTTAACTTTGGAGTTAAATGTATTTTTTTAAAGTTACAAGATATTCTTTAAATTCAATAGACACGTACGTTTAATAACCCTAAATTTTTGTTTTTCCTTTCTGACATAAGCTTTTCTGTTAATTTAGTTTTAAGCTGTTTATCATCACTGAAAAGTACCAGTCTTCCCCATATAGGACTTGCACAGCAAGCAAGAAATCTTTATTGAAAATATCCTCAGACACTGAGGATACCCAGGTACCAGGTGCTACTGGAGTCGCGGTGTCTGGTTTTTATTATTTTTAATGATGTATTCGTATTACTAAAGATTTCCAAAGTTATTTTCTACCTATTCCTTTTAGAATTAGAAGACACCATGATCATTTGAAAAAAAATTACTTTAATCTTAAGGGACTATCTCTAAGATATCACAAAGGAATAAGTGATACTTTAATTGTAAAAATAATTACTCTCAAGAATGAAGCCGAAAACTTATTTTTCGAATTACTTTAAAAGTTTACTGAAAGGGAACTGGAGCTTCTTATGCTAAATGTATTTATCCTTACTGTGCAATGTAGTGATGAAGATTATTTTAGGACTTTTTATATTTTAAAACCCAAAACACATTTTATAGAACAAATATTTCTGTTAATTTTACACTTCCATTAAGTCAGTGGAATCTGGCCAAGACTTTAACTGCTTCCAGTTTGCATGGTTTTTATGTGGCGTTACGAGAAATCTATCTATTTTATCTCATTGAATACTGTGAAAGTATCAAGGGCACTGTGGTTTCAAGAAAATTATTTGTGTGTTCATAGCCTTACTTATAACAATTTTCAGATTTTCTTGTACTGTGTCTGAGTTTCTCTTATGTTTTCTTTGAGTTTCTCACCTTCTGATGTTTGTTTCCTAGAGCTACCTTTTTCTTAAGTAGTAAAACCATGCAGATGGATATAACAGATACTGCCTTTTGTGAATCAGTGTGACAGATTGTGTCTGTAAAAATGAAAACTAAAATTAACTAATTTGAATCAGCACACAGGAAGTTTATCATTGTTAACCAATACATTTGGCATTAAAAAGTTGTGTCTAGTAGTCTTCAATATCAGATGCAAGATGGTCAAATCAGTCAGTTTCTCAGCATGAAATGTTGTATGGTGTTAATACCTCTAGAACTAATCCCTGGAGCATTAGTCAAGAAGAATGGACTTTTAAAAAAAATCTCCTGTTGGTGAAATTAAAATACTGCTTTACGTATTAGTCTCAGAATGTAAAACATAATGTCACTTATGCTTTCATAGACTGCAGCTAACTGAATCTCTCAGTACTGGTCTGGAAGTATAGTTTATTCCTTTTGAAAATTGAAAATTAGTGAAGATAGTGTGTAGTTCAACAGTATGATTTTATTTAACAAACTATTTTTTCTTGACTGATGTAAAAACTAAATAAGAAATAAATAGATTTTCAATAAGTTACCTTGGGGTCTGTGTTATACAGCAATGAAGTATTGTCTATATGTAAAATTATACACTGATATTTGATGCAAATAATTTGTGTATTTCAGAGATTCAGCCAAGGTGGTTGTGCATTCGGCTGATGCATTTGCACCTGTGGCGTACCTTCATTTTTTAAAATTACACCTGGAGAATAAGGCAAGTAGATTGCAAATGTTGTCTTCCTTTAAAGCTGTACGCATTTATTTCTGTTTTAATGTTGCTTTGTCACAATTTGGAGTGAAGCTACAGCTTCTCATGTGGGTGTGCTTTCAAATTACAATGTGCATATTTATTTGAATTTCAGAACTTGCCATAAGGAAAAACTCAACACAAATGTTGCCTTGTGTCAAATGAATGAATGGAGGTAGTATGTTTGTGTAGCATTTTTCATCTTGAAACCTCAGTGATCAGCCAACGTGGTTCAGTCAAGCACATGTGTTACCTGTGTAGTAGTACAGCTAACCACTCTGTGGAGGACAGCTGTATTAGATACTGTGTGACCGTGTTGATTTGCTGGGAGGTGGCATCTCTTTTTGCTGTTTCTGATGTAAAGTGGATGATTTAAAAACTCGCTGATGCACAAGCACTGGAGTTTTAAACGTACCGGGTTTTGTTTTATCTTCTCCATATGAAAGATACATCTAATGAATGACTTCAGATCATGTAGAGATTATCCTGGTCAAAGATCTTAAGGGAATTATTAGTAGTTCACTGGGATTCAGTCTCTTAGCTTATGATTCCATGGAAACAACAGAATAGGAATAGGAAATCTAGTGGTTTAAGTGCTGCAGACTTTTATGTGAGCACAGCTAAGAAGGTCAAAACAGAAGTTATTTTTCTTAGTATTTGTCAGCACTTTTCTATTTTTCTTCTCATTATTATGTGAGTAAAATTACTTTTTTTTCCTCCTGAACATCTAGAAGTGCTGGTATTTTGTTGAAGAGAGTGCCTTATGATCTTCCTACTACTGTTGCAGTCATCTTTTTATAGGTCTTCCTACTTCTTTCTACGCTTTGAAGATCACTGAACCCCTTCTAGGTGCAGGGATTGATATAGAATGTTATTATATTGGTATTTTACATTTCATGTCTCTTGAGCAACTACATTTCCTGAATTTCTTTCAATAGATCATGCCTTTTTTCCCCCCCTCTTTTTTAATTTTATCGCTCCAAACAGATAAAATACCTGTACATTTTTCTTCCATGATGGCCTCATTCTTGCTTTGGAAAGTAAATTGTATTTCATCCTGTCAATTTGTAGTTTGGGATTTCTTTCAAAAATAAAACATTAAATATTTGTGTGTGAGACTGTGAAAAGGATATCAACTAACTATGTAAAGCAAAACCAAATAGGCTGAATAAAGGAAAATTTGGGAGTGGAGCATGGTGGGGAAGAGCGATAATATATTAATATTTCTTTGGGGGCACTGACTTCATTGCTCATGGCAAACTTGAGCTAAAATGCACCATACATCACTACAATGTGACAGGCTAGGGAAAATGAAAAACACAGAGCTTTACATAAATCAGGCAAAAAATCATATTAAAATGCATAACATTTTATATAAGAATCAAGATTTTACTTTTATCTGTTCAGAAGCTCTTTTCCCCTTCTTATGTATATGTTTTAGATTTGGTTAAAGCCTCACAGTTTCTAGCAGTGTTGTAGTAAATCATATTTCAAATTCATTGTAGGCAAAGCTGTCACACTCTCAAAGGGGTAAGGTTTACAGAGGCTTGCCCTGGATTTTGGTATATAAACTAATGTCTTGCGTAGTTAAAAGGAAAATAGCCTATTTTCTGCAGTGGTTGTCTCATAAGGAAAAGCAGCAGAATCCTTTGGCTATAGATTATTTTATGTTACAATAAAATAAGATAGGGTTTCAAGAAATTATGAATATGGAGAACAAGTCAGTCTTTCAGAGCATAACTTGTTACTAAGTTAGCGTGATTTAACTGCATAATGATAAGAGATGCCTTCAGGATTGATATGCCTGTGGTACTGTACTTTTTTCACTATTTGTTGCTTACAAGCCCTACAAAACTTTAAATATTAGTTAGTAATTCAACACTTAAAAGCCAATCCTACAATAATAAATCACTGCAGGGAAAAACTGCTTTAGAAGGAGAACTAATTGTAGTTTCAGGCTTTCAAGGGATTACTGAAAATTGGGCAAAAAATACTCCATTACAAACAATGTATAAAAGTAGCCACTTATGTAAGAACTTTGTAGAAACCATTAATAGACCGCACAGTGAAGTGTAATTCTAGTAAGTATTATGACATCAGTTTTGTTATCATTTCAGCTGAGAGATACCCATTTTTTTGACTTTTATTTTATATTCATTTTATCTTAGTTATATGCCACAGGTGTTAATTTTACATTCTTTGAATTTACCTTTGTCTCTGCTGTCTTTCCTCCTCTATAATGCATTTTCTTCAGCTAAAATTCTTCATGTTTAACTACAAAGCCTGTGTAGAAATTTGTTTTAGGTTGTTTCTGGCAGCAAAATGAGCCCTTGTGCCTGGGGAGAAATAACATTTTACTCACTGTTCTGGTTTAATACATTACTGTGCAACTTCAAAATGTGTTTTTGCATAATAATTGAAGGGTTTTTTTAACACACCCTCTTTTCTTTCATTACCAGTGATACAGAAAAGGCTAAAGAGATAAATGAATATAAGATGTTATAATTAAGACATTACTAAAAGTTTGGTAAACATGGCTTAAGATAATTTTTCATAGGCATTTTAAAAAAGCATTAAGAAAAAATAATAATGCTAATATAAAAATAATGTTCAATGTTTGGGTATTTTACTTTGCCAATAAGACTGTCACTTCATACATTTAAAATTTTTTGTTCGGGAGACAGAAATTTCTGAAGCATACTTCAGAAGCTTTAAATCAGGTGTATCGGCTCTAATATTCAAAACAAATTTAATTGTATATATACAATTAAATATACAATATACAAATGTATTTTTTCAATTAGGTGAAAATACACCTGTGAAACAGTCTTTGTTTTACTTTGATGGCACAATGAACTTGCAAAGCATTGTTTTCCCCCCATATTGTGCTCTTTGGTTACTCTGGTGTGTTGGGTTTTGAAACAGAAATTAAAGCTTTTGGAGCTTCTGGTGCTGTGAACCTACTTTTGATGGCAGGAGCGAACATATTAGCTGTCATTCGTGCTTTAAGATTTTCTCCTTCCTGCATTTAATAATGAATACTTTGTTCCCCAAGTTCCAGGGAGCAGGAGCACGCATACATCAAGCAATACAAGCCATGAAACTGCAGTCCCGAATTAGAGGGAGTTGTGTAGTTTTCCTTCTACACTTGGCAGAAGGAAGGAGCCCATTTGCTTGTAACAGATAGAGGAATAATGCCTGTTGCTGCTCTTTCTTATAGCATACTATTGCATTCTATTTACCTATCATAAATTGATAGTGTGAGGCTTATTTGTTTTCCTGTTTGTAAAAGATCTTGACTTACTTGGGTGGAACACAAGTGCAAGCAGTTATACCCCTATTAAACATCAGCAAATCCGTTTCATAGGTCAATTTGGAGATGATGTTAAAAACACTTGTAAAAGTTAGAAAAGGTGTTTGGGAAATACTTACATGCCTTGTGTATTAAAGGAGCATGATCCTGCAGGTTAGATTTGGTTTAACTTTCTAGCCTATTTCTGTTCAGTTCCTTCTGTCCTGAATTATTTTAGTTAATCTCCATTTAGGACTTCAGGTCTAGAATTAGACTTTGTAAGTGATGTCTGGGGGAACAGGAAGGAATATCAAGTTGCAAAATATGTTTTGTGGGTGGCATTTTTGGAATACTTTGTCATCATTGAATGATATTTCTCCTAGGTAACCTTTACTTTCCCTTTTGCATCATAAGAATATAGATAACCTTCGTAGTTATGTTTTCAAAACTTTGTAACAAATACTGCAAAATTTTTTTGTACGTTGATTTATTTCAAACACTAAGATAATAAATAAAGGATTTTCTTTCCTATTCCATTTGATTGCAGATTCAGTCCAGTTCTCTGAGAAAAGAGAGTTTTTTTGTTCTCTTTTTATAATGAAGAGACTTTTTTTGGACATCTTTCAGAGTTAAGGACTTTTTTCCTGTGTGTCTGTGTATTGTACTTGAAATAGTAAAAAGAGATGTATGTAGTCTCTCTTATATTTATTTCATGGAGTTCTGTTATCAAGGTACACCACAAGGAATAAAGAGATTATCATAGTCTTTCCTTATGTTTTCTGAGCGCTCTGCCCCACTGTATTCTCATTGCTGTGCAGTGGGAGAGCTATCAGTTTTGGAATTGTGTTGTGATAGATTTTTATACCAGTTTCTCTAGTGGAGAATGTAAGCTTTTTAAGAAGGCAATCTGTTGTTTTCATAAAAGACCACTGCATGGAATTTCAGCTATATCATTCAAAGCCCTAGCTCCAAGGCTTTTTCAACAGGAGAATTTGGATCTTGGAACACGGGTGCATTTGCTTAACTTCATTCTGAGTGCACTTGCATCACTGACATGAGTTATGTGAATATAGTTAAGCATATGCATGCATGCAGGCTCTGATCCAAAATTAGGTTGGTATCACAATGTACAGTGGGTGTGGGAGAAACAGTGTAACAAATGGGAAAATATATTGCGTCTGTGAAGTAACATGAAAATGTTATGTGATAAAATAGGTTCTGTAAGATTTAATTAAAATGTCATTATAGCAAGCTTGAGTTTCTGTTTTTAAAGTGATGAGAGTATTATTCAGGGAAAGTTAGTCTGTTTGTGGCAGTCTGTAACTTTAAGTTTTAAATTCTTAGATTACTTTCTCTGTCGACAGGAATGGAAGACCAGCATTTGTATGAGATTTGAATATAGCTACTAAACAGTGTCTGGCAGCTCTACTTCGGCTGGCATTGAGCCTGTTGTTCTTCTAGTGCCAGGTTCCACACCTAATACTTCTGCTGTAGCCTGCACCTGTGCTGCTGCAGAAAGTGATTGATTACCTATGTTTTTGGAGCATTGTGGGAGTCAGCCTTGAATGAATCATTGTGATGTATCATAGGCATTGAAATCAATGGTAGTCTATAATTATTTTTATGGTCTTTGGTGTAAGAATTTCTAGTACTTCTTAGTAATTTACAAAAAAAAATTGCAATTGACCAGCTGTTTGTATATATCTGTAAAAACAGATGTATAATTGTATTTATGTCTGTGAAGCAATATTGATATAAGCTGAACAACTTATAAAATATTGACATATTTATGAAAAAGGGATGTGACTGTGGGTGATACAAAAATTTAATGGGGTATCGATTTGAAATGTTTGTAGTATTAGAAAATTACAAAGCTACAGGGGAGTTCTGTAAGTTAGACCAAACCAGTTGTGATACAGTCTGTAAGTCTCACTACATCCCCATGAATTTTTTATGAAGCACATTTTGCAGAAAGCATGTTTAGAAACATAGTTGAAAGACCAAATTTCACAGATGGCGTAAAAATGGAATAGGTGCTCTTTTCTTGTTCACTTGCAGAGCGTATAAATTCAGTCCTCCAGGTTAGGGAGTGGAGAGAAGTTACGGGTCTCTAATAGTACCTACACAAGATATGTGCATCTCTAGATCTCTTAAAAGGTTATTATGTAAAGTTTAACAAAAGCAAGAAACAAAGTGGCTGTCATACTGGCAAGCTGGAACTTTTCCCTTTCCAGTTAATAATATTTTTTGCCTAGTGATGGATTGTTATGCCATACTGAAGTTGAAATCCAGGTCATGTGAAAAAAAAACCCAAGGCAGCATTGTGATAGTATCATTGGTATCACCATGTCTGTGCATGCTTACTCAGGGGGTAGGACCAAGGGGTGCAGACTCTGTATGTTACATGAGTGACAGAGTGCCCGTGCTACAATGCAAATTGATTGTTTGATGATGGATGTTACAAATTAGCCAGTGAAAGCAACTAATTTAATAAAACAGCAATTTTCAAGGAGGAATTGGTAATACATTTAGCACTTCATGCCACTATACATTCTGTATATTTCTCTAAAGCGACGTCTTGTGGATAAAAAAATAGAAACTTAAAAAAAAATAGAAATAAGGGAATTTTCTTGGTTGTTATAGCATAATCTAGTTTAAGATCTATTTCAATTACAGATTTTTTTTACTCCTCCTTTATTTTCTAAATCATACCTGAAGGGTTAGGGGCTATCAGGCAGCCCTCTGGGTAACAGCAAAATATATCAACCGACAGCAGTAGTTGAAGGTGTAATTCAATGAGAGGGAAATGGCATAGATGCTGTTGGATGCTTGTGTATTTTAATGTTGGAATGCATGTCGTGTTTGTGCTAAATTGCAGTTTTCATCTTCGCGCTATTATGTTACATTTAGTTGACTTCTTTTAACCTCTCATGTACAATTGATTCACATAAAGTAGATTATTGCCTTGACTTTCATGCCTTTCTTGGAAGAATGAATAAAATAAGGCCCAATCAAAGAACATCAGCCCCTCTTAGAGCATAGCTTTAGTGTTTACAGCGCTTATAAAACTCCCCTTGAGCCCTTTTAGAGGCAGCAGAGCTGTTTCCTCTTACAGGTAATGACCTTTTTGTAATTTAGCCTTTCCTGAGAATTTCCAAATACACTGCTTTAACTTAACTGGATGCTTTCTCTCCAGTG
>VYZM01003945.1:0-35638 GCA_013398915.1 Dromas ardeola
CAGCAACACGAGAACAAACAAACAGTATTATCACTCTTAATTTACACTTTCACATTAGGATGCTAGTATATGCGTAACAGAATAACGACAGAGTTAACAATAAGGTTATACGGGTCCTAAGACCCTGCGCTCGCTTTGTTCGTCTGCGGCCGCACCCCTCGCGGGACAACGGAACCGCGGATCAGAAGTCCGCACTCGCTTCGCAGCTATGCTGCGTCTCACTCAGTTCATTCACACACAAGTCGCGACTCAGTCCATACACACATAAGTACCAAATCCAAATCAGTTTTCAGTAAACAATTCCTTATAAGTATATCCAAGTTCAATACCAATAAATCAGTACCTCCACAAAGTATGTTATTACAGAAGCACGTAGCTTACCCCCGGGCCCGTACCAACATACTAAATACTAGAGTACACTACTCACCGTGAGCGTGCACAAAACCAAAAGTACAAACAAACACTTATGTAAGTTCTGTACTAATACCAAATGTATACCCTCAGGCACGAGTAGCATGGTATACGGCGCCCTGCGTAAGGCATCTCTTTATGACTTATGGGAACCCCCTACTGACCAGTCCCTTAACCCAGAACGCGTTTTACCTATATACCCATATTAAAGAATATTTAAAGAATACCTTATTAGATGGTCCTTGTCTGCTCCTGCAGTGATCCGATTGAGGTGAGGAGTCCCTCCGGGAAATTCCCGGGGGTACCCTAGGGAGTCCTGTTCTCAGCGGGTCCTGCAGCCGAGCAGAGCAGGTCCCATCTGGGGTGCCAGAACTGGTGCCGTGAAATGACGAAATTAAGACTTAATAGCCTTGGTGACTATTAAGCAGGTATTCTTTATTGCAGCGCTGGGTGCAAGGGGGATCGCTCCTCCAAACTTGCACACCGTAAAGGGTCAGTTAAACAGCTTATATACACGATTCACACAAGGTTTTCGGGAAAACATTAACATGTTCATTATTTTTCCGGGAACTCATTACCATAGGCTACTACCCACTCCGATATGCGCATTATAGTCTCTCGGTGGTCCTTCAGAATCCTCTGGTAATCATTTACTCCTCTTTGTTTTGGTCAGCTGTCCTTATCTGGTTGCCAAAAGCCACCGGACTTGGTCTGGCTGAAAACTGGTTTGTCCTGTCTCAATGGTCCTGTTCTCTTTGTTGGGTGATAGCTGTAGCTCCAAGACCAGTTCTAATCAGATGATTACTTCTCACAGACAATAGGGCCTTGGATAGCAGCTCCAGTTGTCTCTATGGCTCCAGATGGCTCTGCTTGTCTGCCACTTCTAAGGTAGAGCTGCCCTAGTGTTATCATTCAGGAGCCTCTTATCTATACTATTCTTGCTATGCTATTTGCTATGTTGCAATGTCTAACTGGATGTTGCTTCCCCGTATCAGATTCTATGATTCTGTGAATTTTAAATCAGTTGCTACTCCAGTTTTAGCAACTGCTAAGTCAGTTGCTATTCCAGTTTCAAATCATCTCAGGATTTTATTATTTTGGGAGAATTTCCAGCTAACTTGTCACAGAAGAGTAGTTATCCCACATATATTTTCTGAGTATCACACAGGTATGATGAAGCAAGATGCAAGAATGTAGCCCTAATATTTGTGATTTGAAGAAGAAAGGCTGCTTTGTGCGATGTAACAATAGAATGTTAGAATGCTTTGTAGCAAGTTCTGCAGCACGGGAATGGGAAGGATTTTCTAAAACTTAACAAGAGAACTAACTGTGCTGTGTAATATATTAGAACTATATCTTTAAAGTTTTATCTTCCCTAGTGACTGCCTTTTCTCAAATAACAATTTACCTTTTACCTGACTATGTTCATGTTCTGCCCTTGATTCATACATGCTCTTTTTCTTCCTAGTGAAGTATATTTGGAGTAAATAGTCACGCAGTATTATGGAGAAATACTGACACCCCAAGGTACCAATTAATTTTCTTCAGTGCTGAGCTGAATGAAGTTTAGAGGAAACTCTGGGTTGTCACACATACATATACATACATATGTACAAACGTAAGTTTTACTAATCAGCACAATTAAACCTTCTACGCAAGAATATTTCTCAAATATGGTATTGAGGATTTATTAATCCTTAAAGTATTACTACCTCAGAGTGCTAAGTTGTTACCTGGTCTGTCTCAACCAGTTTTGGGCTTATCTACAGTGAGGCTAATGTTAGACTAATATAGGCTAATTTTTTTAAACCAGGTTGTATGATCAGATTTGTTATCTGATGTTCTTCTAGTCATTGTTTTATATTCTCCTTATGTCTAATAAAATGCCTAAACAGAGAGCTTCTCCTTCTTTGGGAAACAGCTAATTGTTCAGACTAAGAAAACAGACACAAGGACGCCTCTCAAAAATATTATGCCAAGACTGTAAGAAAGCATTATATTCAGGTTGGGACATGATTAGACTAAGGTTTTTCAGGAGGTTATGCAGCAGATGATTAAACAAGGTAACATGGAATACCCAAGAAAAACAAAAGTTGTAAGTAGTACCAAAAAGGTCATGTTCCACTATCTTCCAGTACATCAAAAGATTTTAGTATTTTAAATAACCTTTCTGTATTAATTTTATAGGTATGCATTTAGGGAATAAATTGAAGCGGTACACAGAATACTTATTCCATCTGCTTGAGTTACTGCTTCAGATACATACCAAACAGAGCAGAGTGATTATTTTGTCCTTCTCATCCTATTCTCTTTCAGATATCCTTGCTGTAACATTCAGTTGCCTAGATTTATTTGTAAATCCTTTGCTATATAAATAGATGTCTGCAATGTACAGAATGAAGAGATAAAGATATGATCCAGCTGTGAATTTGGATATAGTTATGATCTGTAGATTGAGGGAGGAGCTGAGAGGTCAATTCCATTTATTTCAGAAAAAGGTATACAAGCACCTACATCAAATGCACATGTGATACCGCATAATTTATTTCCTCTGTTATTCATTCATGTCTCTTTAATTTAGTGACTAATAACTTTGACACTCAGTAGTAGTGTAAGAATAGCTGAACAAGATGATTAACTAAGCTTCAATTGTGGAACTAAATTATGCCTTAATTTATTTCTAGATTGTTCTTGAATTACTATTTAATATTTAGAATTTTCTTTCTATTTAAAACACAGTTTTAACCCCTGAGTCAAATTAAACACATCTCCTTATGATGATGCTGTTCATTGGAGACATTAGTTTGAGACAGAGTGTGGTTGACAGTGTAGCTACAACTTTGTTCTGCAAACAAAGTCTGTAGAAATGCTGGGTTTAAATGAAAAAGACAGGACCGTTGCTGCTGTATTAAACAGAATAGCAAGAAGAGGTCTAAGGAAAATATTGTACTGATACCTGATGAAGATGGTCACCTGGCAAATAGGGATGCAGAAAATGTAGAGGGATTACATTATTTTTTGCCTCAGTCATTAATACTAATGATAGGTCCTTGGCTGCCAGCTCCTTTCAGTTGCAAAACCACAACTAGAGGAACAGTGACTTTCCATTTGTGGACCCTGAGATCCTAAGGGACAAGTTGTATCAGTTGAATGTTCACAGGTCCATGGGGCCTGGTGGGATTCATTCCAGAGTCCTGAAGGAGCTAGCAGATGTTACAGTAGGATTCCTCTCAAACATCTGCCAAAGGTCTTGGGAGTCTGGGGAGGTGCCCACTGACTGTAAGCTAGCCTATGTTACCCAATTTACAAGAAGGGTGTGAGGGAATACCCAGAAAACTACAGACCTGTTAGTCTAACCTCAGTTCCTGGAAAAATGACAGAGAAGATCACACTGGGTGCTACTGAAAAGCATTTCAAGGACAATACAATCATTAGGCACAGTCAGCATGGATTCACAAAGGGAAAGTCCTGTCTAGCTAATTTGATGTCCTTGTACGATAATGTCACATACCTAGTGGATGAAGGGAAGATGGTGCATGTATTTTTTCTCAATTTTAGTAAAGCTTTTGAGACTTTCCCTCACAGTATCCTTCTGGACAAGTTGTCCAATTGTGAAATAAGCAGAAATGTGGTGCACTGGGTGAAGAACCAGCTGAACAGCAGGGATCAAAGGGTTGTCATGAAGGGGCTACATTGGGCCGGCAGCCACTCATCAGCAACGTTCCTCAGGGCTCAAATCTAGGGCCAGTACGGTTCAACATTTTTATCAATGATCTGAATGGAGGAGTTGAATGCACCATTATCAGGTTGCTAACAATACTAAACTGGGAGGTGCTATGGACTGTCTTGAGGGACAAGAGACCTTGTAGACGGATCTACATAGATTAGAGCATTAGGCAATGGTTAATGGCATGAAATTTAACAAGAACAAATAGTGGATTCTGTACCTGGGAGAGGAATGACTGGAAAGCAGTCCTGTGGAAAGGGATCTGAGGGCATGTCCTGGTTTGAGGTAAACCAGATGCAATTTTCTTTTCAGTAACTTTACTTCTCAGTTAAGCCTATTCTAAATAATCGAAGCTTTTTGAAATGTGTCTTTATGAAGCTTAAACTGAGTAGGAAAACAGTGTTGAGATTTTCATAGAGAGTAAGCACATGAAACTGAATCAGAAGAGAGATTGCATTTGCTAAAGGCCAAAAAATTCACCTGAGAATTACATATAGCCCAAAAAGGAGTTTTAAAATGAACAGAAAAAGAAAGAAATATGAGACACCGGAGTGAAGTAATAAAAAGATTTTAATTTTTTTTTGTATGAAAGGACTATTATGATATAAAGGAACCAAAGCCATAAATGACCTACAACATTACTAAACAATTCTCAAAGGAATTACATTTTGTGAGCCATAAGTAGCTATCGTAGCTAAAGCACAGATCCTTCAGTCACTATTTTCCTCAATATTGGAACTGTCCTTTATTTTAAAGAATTTAAAAATAGTTTAGAGTTAAAAGAAATCTTATCTTAGTGAAAGATCACAGAATAATTTAGGTAGAAAGCACCTTTGGAACTAATCTAATCCTTAATGGTTGATCTGGGTATCCATCCTATTTTTCATTCCAATATGTCCCTAAATTTATTTTCTCACCAAAGTGTATTTTTTTTGGGTTGTAGTAATGTACTATATAATGCCATGTTTTAAACATGTATTAAACTACATTAAACTATATTTTAAACTATCATTATTATTATTTAATTATTATTGTTATTAAACTAACTATTATTAAACTATACTTTTATCACGCAAAATATACTCTGCAATCATAATGCTGTACATTTTATGCTTGGAAAGGACCTCATAAAAGCACGGTTCTCCCTTCCCCTTCTGGAGTAGAATCAAATTCATCAACACCCTGTAAGGGCAGGTGCTTTTGTTAGAAGAGTGGAGCTTCCTTGCACCCTTCTAGTATCCTGTCCACACGCTTAACTACCTTCTTGTTGGAAAATTTGTTGAAACATCTGAACTCAAATGTATTTCTTCCAAATTAAGAGGATTAGCACAAGTGTGCTTATTTATAATGACCTAAGAGAAAAACTGAGAAGGTTCTAAAACACAAAATATTATTAAACTACTATTTTTTTTGTGCTCAAACCAAAGCCAAATAAAACTTTCCTAAAAAATTGACATTTTTTTCACTGTCCAGGATTTTTTTTCAAATTATTATTCTTTCTTATTATGTGGTGTTACCCATGCATGCCCCCAGTATTCCAGCAAAGTTCCAAAAATAGAACAATGCCACCAGGATTCTGGTAACTGATACCGAAGAAATCAATACTAGCTAAGAAGTAAAATTACTGAACATAAAGTTGGTTCTGTTTTACCTCAAACCAGGACAAAATGAAATATTTTGGTCTGCTAAGAGTATTGAGTTTTTCTCTTTAAATGTATTTTGTACACCACACATCACTCCTTGGAACAGGGAGAACCCTCAAAATATGACAGGGTTGAAGAGAAAGATTATTAAAAAATAGTGGAGTACATTAGAAGACAGAGAATATGTGAAAAAGCAATAGGGTTGGGAAATAAAACTGAGCATGGTAAAAAAAAGGAGGTAGAGAGTCTTGTGCTTATGGTGCATAAAGTATAGACTGGTTGGAGGAAAAGATCATTTCAGCAAAAGATCATGCACCTTCCTCCTCTCTACCACTGCATAGCAGCAATTGTGGGTTCTGGGTATATAGAATACTTACATGTTACTTCCTATTTGACAGATGGTCTGGACATTGATATTGGAATCCTTCTATTTGAAAGGCAGTATATTGGAAAGTGTTTGTATTAATAAAATTGTAGTGCTTTAAAGCCATATGTCCAAAATGCTTTAATTTTATACTCATGTCCACAAATGTTATCACATATAATCTACTTTTTCACTTTTTTCTGAGATTGCCTTTTCTGTATTTACAAAGACATAATTTGAGTAATATGCAATTTTACTGTATAGCCATCTGCTTACCAATGGGGGAAAATGACCTACCTTTGACCCAGCCTAGTGAAAAAGTGACAGCCATATTCACAGCTTTCACAGTACAAGTATTGTTTTCATTAACTCTAAAAATAGACTTAAGTTTTGCCAGTATTCCTAAACTGTATGCAAAAATTTTGATGACACACAAAATGAGTGCTGAATTCCTTTCAGAACCCATACCATAAAGCTAGAAACAAGGTACCTGTGGAGTGTGGGAAAAAAAATAATCATCCCATCAACTTTTATGCATGGAAGAATAAATATAAATAGCAGTGAACTTGTAGACTTACCGCATGTTGCCTTATAAATATTATTATTGTATTTGTCCTTTAGCTAACAAAGAAAATAAAGCCTTACTATGTAACTTGCACAACACTGCACTCAAATTAACTTCAACAGAAATTTGAACATACCCAAAGAAATCTAGATAACAGATCACACTGGTCTATCAAGACACATGCCTGGAAGACCAGTACAGTTACAGCAGATAACAGTAGCCTAAGAAAACTGCTCTTGCAATATATTAGTGCTGAGAAACAGAATATTGACAGTAACACAAAAACGCAACAGTCCTCAGTTTTTAATGGCTTACAGGGGTATATATTTCTTTGATCTTTCTTTGTAAGAAAAATAGCTACTCTGTCCTTGTAAAACTGTAAATAATTAAAATCAATAGGAGATTTGTAGTTTCAAACAAATTGAACCGATAGTTCCCTGAGTAGATATTATTTTGATAGGAAAATCAAAACACAAGCAATATTTTTTTCTCTGTAATTTTTTAAGAGTAGCTTAAATAAAAACATCTTTCTCCTTTCTCAAAATGCCTTTGCTCCATGATAAGTGGCCTCCTCTGATCCTTTTCTCAGTTTAAAGCGTACATTCAGCTATACAAAAAAAGTAGTTCCAACCAAACATCTTTCAAGTGGGAAAACACATAGTAACAAAATAAGCTCAGAATTTCTTCAGAACAAAACCACATAGAAACAAACAAACAAAAAAGTTCAAACTTCTTCAGAACAGAATTTCCAAAACATCAAGGCCAAAGTCTTGCTTAAGAAGGATTACTATGGTTGGTAAAGTACACTGAATTAATAAAGAAAAAAGTTCAAGTTATTTAAAATCTTTCCAACTAAGTCTTTAAGAAGATGTTCTAGCTTCATAATAATGCCATCATTGGTGAGATGTTTTCATGCAACACATGCTCCATGGTGCACTTGTTTTCATCTCTTTTCAGTGATGTTGCAGTCCTCTTTTTATTCCCCAGTTTTTGCTTAGATACTTATCATTTACTGCTAAATACACTTCAAATTACCCATAGTTCTGGATTGTTCACACATGGTAATAAGCTTAGCAACTAGCATTTTGATGAAATCATAGTTTAGAAATTTACTTAAAAAAAAAAAAAAAGAAAGGATATGGTTAGCATCAAAGTTATAAAACATGCTAATTAAAATGCATGGAGAATTATGACCTTATTAAAAAAAGCATTTATGCACTTAATGAGTCACAGCCATTAATAAATTCTCATATACACAGAGAATTACTGTTTGTCTGAAGACACTGCAGAGTGCCTCTGAGTAATAAAGCAAAAGGGGGAATACAATTGGGTCTTGAAACCTCTACAAACAAAATTAATTTTATAAAATATGATGAAGTAATATAGGGAAGTTGGAGCCCCCAACGATTTATACTTAAAATGTAAATACTTACTAAGTGAATGCATAATCATTTATGTACTTGTTAAGCAAATGACTGACCCAGAACATGAGAGTAACAGTAGCAGTACTGGTTATGACCACACAGTTAAGACAAACCAGGGCTTTCCACCGCAAGATACAATATTGAGTGTTTCTTTCCTACCAGCCACCTATCATGTACAGCATCACCTCTCACTCACCCAATACTCTCACAAATGTTTAGAAGCACAGTTTTGACCTCATTAAGAAGTCATTTAATAAATGTATTCTGAACACTTGAATACAAGGATTTTAATAAACTATTAAGAAACCAAACAGCCTGTGTTTATTATAAGACATGTTGAAAGGATTAATATAATTCATTTTACCTTGTCGTCATATTTTTCCAGTTCTTTATATACACCTACCACTATTTTTAAACTCCTTTTAGTATTGAATGAATTGCTCTTAATGTGTCTCAGTGATAGGGATTAAATTACCAAAGAAAATTATGTTACCATACCAAGAGGTTAGCTTTATATTTAAGTATTATATCTTCAACACATTATTCAAACTTTTTCTATTCATACAATAAGAAGAGTCACATTTTCTTTCAACGAATTCTCTCCTTCCTTCTATTCAATATGACTGTTATTTTTTTTTTCTGCATAGAAAGGATTTTAAGTAACTTATGTTTAAAAACAGGTTAATTATTCCTAAAGCTAAACAAATTTAATTATTACATCTACATCTACTTCAATTTTTAGGTCTTTTGCTATGTGACACTACCTGCAATATTTCATGTCTTCATTAGAAGAACAACTTTGTGCTAGTATCTACTGAATATAAGTATTCTGTAAAGCATTTAGTACTAGTGGTTCATTGGACACATATTCTCCAACAGCAGTTTTTTTAATAAAGCCATTGTTCAATCTATGAATGTTATTTTACAGCTATGAAATTAAAAGTGATTTCAGTTCAGTGGCTAGAATATAAGTAACTGACATGAGGCATGCCTGTTTAAAGCCATCATCAATGTAAATAAAGTCTAGTACATGGATGCATTGCACAGAAATGAACTAATGGAACAATTATTTTGACTTTCCAGACTGATTTTTCTCATTTTGTATAACTTTGGTCACCATATCCTACCAAGATTCCTACATGTTCAGTTGTTCTTGTCCAAGATTTGGTGCAGAATTAAACTCCAAATTCTGGGCTTTACCTTAGCTATTCCTACATTTTGTTTCACTGTGTGTAACAACCTTGCTGTTGATTAAAATCCAATAAAAAGCACCTCTATACAAACGAATTCCTTAGACTTTCCTATTACAAATACTACATACTGTAGAGGTAAAATTAATGATTTGAGGAAAACTTTAGCCACAGTTTTTATTCTAAACATTCTATGAAAATTTTTCTAAGTATCCTTTTTTTTAAAAAAAGTACTGCATAGCAGAAAACCCAATAATAACACCCTGATGAGACCAAAAGTTCTGAGTATATTGTGGAAATTTGTACTTTCCCATTCTTCCAAGAACACATAAAAATATAAAATAATGTGGTACAGTACTATTTCTGGGTCATGACTATGAAAAATATGAAGCAAAATCAAACTCTATTCTTTTTATTTTCACAAATTATTATGGAATAGAACCTAACATAAAAATTTACTTTGTGCTGATATTTTAGAGTATATGGGATATCACATGAAGTTTGAAGTCAACAGCCAAAGGATAATAATACGGCTTGTGTGTTTGGACACAGTTTACTGAATTCTGGAATTATTATAAAGATTGTCAGTAAACAGTTTCTTCCGAGTAGAATGTTGTAATGATTCATTGCTTACCTATGGTGACTCATCTTGACAAATCTGTTCTGGTCTCAGAAAGCAACCTTTATCCCAAATGCAGACTACAGGAAGACATTAATAGTTAATGTGGAAATGCCTCTGGAAGTTTTTACACTGGCTTAAGCTCTGTTTCCTGTTGCACCTTAGTCCCTGCCTTTGCCATATATTGATATTCAGATATTCAGTCAATCTGTAGCTGAATTAGAGTATGTTTCTGTGACTCTAGTTACCCAAATCTGGATTATCCCACCTCTTCTTGTTTCCAGCACTACAATATTGCATGGCTTTATGTGAACATTAGGTAATCTGGACCTAGTTACCATCTGCAAGTCTGCCTGCTCATCTCATGTTCCTGAAAACTAAGTGTTGAAGTTCTGCAGTACTTAACTGGTTTTCATGAAATGCTCCTACCTGTAAGAGGCTGTAATAAAATTTATTGCAATGTTACTTTCACTAAAAATTAAATATTGCAGAATAATTTGAAAAATCAACATTGAAGTCAAGACATTCTGAAGTACAGTTAGTTTTTCCTCACAAATTTCAAATAAATATTTTATATTTCACACGTGTCCTGTTTTCTAGTCTAAAGTTAATTAATTCTTTTCTGAAGGAAATATATATAACAAAAAACCACGATTTTTCTGTGGGAAATTCTTTTCTGAAGAATAGAAGTTGATGAAAGTCTTCCAGGTGTTTGAGAATACCTGTCAGCAGCTAAATGATCTGTAAAAATGTTTGTTGAAGTGAAATTTCTGTCTTAGAGAAAAGTTATGAAATTTTCTTAGTATATATGCAAAATTGGACTCAGGGTTCTGATGCCTCCTCTTGAAAGTTACTCAAAGCGAAGTGATAAAGCAATGGAAAAATCTACAATAACACTTCGATGACACCAAAAGTTTTGAGAGTATTGTGGAAACTTGTACTTTGCCATTCTTCCAATAACCCATAAAAACATAAAATCAGAGGAAGCATCAGAGGAAGAAATCCCATGCTGCTTGAGTATATTGACAAGGAAACCTAATGAACTTCTTAGGCATTCCAAACCACGTCAATTTCTAATTTCAGTTACTTAATCCATACAATAATTTTTTTTCTTTTGAACATACAAAATGAATTAATAACTGCAGTCACTGTAGTCAGTTCAGTCTGCATCACCATCTGGGAATTCACAATCAATTAATATGAAATTACTTGAAGTAAAAGTACAGTTGCTACTACCGGAGATGAAAGTTTCTCATAATGCAAGCAAAAAATGTTAGCAAGAAATAACTTTTGAAAATTATCTTTGATATTAAACCTTATTAAATAATAAGCAGCTTGCTCTCTGCAGGTTAATATATTTCCATAGAATAACGGCCAACAATAGAAACAACACATATACTACCAGGCAAGTTTACCTTCTCTCTCCACTGTATGAACACTAAGATGAAAAAGTTCTTAATATAATTGTTCTGTTAGATTTTAGCTGTCCTTTCTCAGCAAACACAATATTACTGTAAAACAGTTAATGTTAAAATCAGTAAACAGACTAAAAAATAGAAATAGACTATGACCAATACTGAATATTTTAAGTTTTCACAACAAAAACAAGATAATATTTCTGTAACTAGTGATAGAATTGTTGAAGGACTTGCAGATAACACTCTACAGTTCCAAATATACTGTTCCTGAATTGCGTATTGCTCGGTGTTAGACTGCAGTATGTGTGCAATAAATGCCAGAAGTGCAGCATCTGAAAGAACAGGAAGAACAGAGGACTGCATTACTTTGTTTCCACATCCGGGGCTATGATGTTTGAAGGCAGCAGCACTGTAGCTCTAGAGTTCATGGAATACAGCTGTGGTTTAGCAATAAGAAAATGTTTTTCCTTTTCTTTCACAAAAGAAACATAAAGGCCTCTTGACTTCTCCTCTTCTACAGAGTCCTCCTCTGGCTATTTACCGCTGCTAGGGAAGAGGGGTTATGGACTGTCATTGGAAATACATTGAAGTAACTGTGGGCAAAATAGCAATAAAATAAAAGGAAAAAATTCACACTCTGAAGTAAAGCAAAATATTGCTTTTACTAATTGAAAGCATAATTCTCTCACACAAACTTGCTCATTTGTTACACAAAACCTGTGTTCAAACTCTTGAAAAACGGAATGAGGTGTGAATATACATATACATATACATATGTACATGGCACTCAACACTAGATAGTCACCAATGCTTGTAAAATTACCAGGTTCGCCAGAATTTGAGTTCAAATATTTGATCTCAGTTCAAAATTTTAAAGCACTTCACTTAATAGATAAGAAACTTACCCAGTGAATTATGTCAAGACTCAAAGATAATGTTTTCTTAACCAGCAAAACCTGTCTACGATTTTCAACCCCCTATCAACTGTGATGCTACAATAGAAGTTTAAACCAAAAAACTGTTGACTGGTTCAGTATTTCACTTTTTGAAATAATTTACAGAGAAACTCCAGCTAGAACAAGGCAGCAAATTAAAAATAAATAGCTCTTTTGGAAGTATCTTCTCTATTTGTTTTTGAACAGCTGAAACAGATTTTCTTTCCTCCAAAATATTTTTTTTTAAATAGCCAATCATAATTTGCTCTGCTTATTCATGTAAATTTCTTAAAACAAGGCTTTTTTTAGTTATAACTGGTTAAAATAGTCACATTGCTTCTATTCTGTTTGGATGCCTTTGCAAGTCACATATTGAAGCAGACATTTCTCGATGACCACACAAGCATTTAAAAAAAAATAATCATGCAGAACTATTCAGGTGAGTAAGTATTCATAGAAATTTATGTTCTCCAGGTGGGCCTATAACAAATGTTTGTTCTTGCAAGTGTTCATAGGAGGCTGAAAATGAGCTTGTAACACTAAATTACTGATATTCCTCTCTACTTAGCTTTTACTTATCATCACAACTAACTCCTGTTAACATAGGTTAGTAACTTAAAGTAAATACTGACCCACTACTGACAAATAAGTTGGATACCTTGCCAACTAATAAAACAGAAACCAAACAATCAGAACCAAATATCAGAAAAGTATCTTGATTTCTGTTGAGCTTTGGTTTTGACTACCTACTTTGTACAAGTATAATTTTTCTGTTAAATTCTTAAAATACTAGTGTCCATTGCTTCTCACTTGTAATGGATTAGAACCTAATTATATTTGTTTCCTCCTGATTCCATATCAACAGATATCATAGAAAAGCATAATGTAAAATATGACAGAGTAAATAAAATGAAAAATCACAAATGTGTACCATCATTTTGAAGTAGGTGTATTTACAGAAAGTGGTGCTTATTAGAACATGCAATTTATGTTAAATGATCAAATTCTTTAACTTCATGACTTGAAGTATTTAGTTGAGTTTATCTGGCACAGAGATAGTGTATATTATACATATAACATGAGTGAATTCTATCATAAGGAAAAGGTAGATTAGCATGGAAAAAACCAGGAGTGACTGCTTGGTCTGGCTCAGAGGAATTAAAACCAGAAGTCCCTGAAAGCATATCTAGACTTGCTCCTTTTCACTTATCTACTCAAGTATACCTGTAGCCGATAGCCGAAATTTTAAATATTTCAGAGATACGGCGTCATTCTAAACTGCAGAACATTCAATAGACATTCCATAGCACTTGCTGTTTACTAAGACATCATAATTAATTGAATTTAGGCTAGATTTTCAAATACTTTATTATTTGAATAAAAGTACTATTCCATTCTAAATTTATCCATCCTGAATTCTAATGCAACTAATATCTGGTCCTCCTTATTCATACTGTGAGGAGAGTTCATCCTGATGAAGGGGCTCAGGTTAGAAGTTGTATTTATACACATATTTTGCCATAGAAAAATTGAAAGCAGCCAGAGGAGGAAAGAAGAAAAATGATAAGGGGAAGCAGGAAAAGTATGTAATTTTTGATACTCTACCAAAAGAAGAGTATCAGAGGAACATGAAAAAATATCATAAGGTTTTCCATTATAAATATGTGAAATACTTAGGTATTTTTCTTGATGAGTTTCCAACTAGATAATCTACATACTTTGAGCATGTAAATGTCTCTTAAATCAAATTAGCATACTCTACCATTTAATTGATATTATGGTCAGAAGAATAAATATCTTAAGTTTAATGGCTATATTGGCAAAATATATACCCAGAAGTTATTCCTGAAAAGCACCCATAATTTCTCAAATTTAAAAAAGAATGATGGTCTTTCTCTTGTCCCACTCTTGTTCCTCTTATTCTAATATACTGAATACATGGTGTGGTTAGACTAGCTCTTTCCCCACCCACCCCTCCCCCTGCCTTTTTTTTTTTAATCAATCAAGAGAAATAAAGACTTATTTTATACAAATATTTTTTCAAATTGTAGGACAACTGGCAAACTGGCAGAACAATAGAAACAAAAGCAGAAGTTGAACATGGAAGGGGAAGGAGGCACTGAACAGACCATCAAGTCACGCATGTTTTCAGAGAGGGGAAAAATAAGACAGCACAGTAAAAACAACTTTCAATATCTATTCAGAGTAGAAAGCCCAATTGAAACACAAGATTAACGGATTAGTTCTATAATCCAGACAGATCCTCTAAATTATTGTTATCTGTACTGAGGTACAAATCATTAAATGAAACTTGGCAGATAACAAACTGTTCTTGTCTAGAAACAGAACTGTCCATGTTATGACTAGTGGATACTATCCATTAGGATTTACTTTCAAATTATCAAATATCAGTGCGGTCTTCTTACAGTGATGCAAATTCCAGTCACCTTATCAAGGTATTCCATTGTATATGTTTGTCTTTAAGTAGACAAAGCGTTTAATAGAAAACCATATCATGTGAGGAGGATAGGAAAGAATATTTCTGAAATCTCTACAACATTTTATCTATAGCACTTAAAATAGCTGTTCAGCAGTCTGACGGCGCCTGCATTGATCTGGAAGGAAGAAACCAGTCAGGTGAATAATAACTTCATCTGCTGCAAGGTTTACCTAACAACTTCATTTATTGCATGAATGAATCTTTCTATTAAATTCTCCTATCTTTTCCTCTCACAAAGCAGTGAATACTTTACCACCTCTTAAGTTATCATTTCTACGGCTAACTCCAGTTAATTCTTATCCTAGATGGAATTATTTCAATACAGGCTATCTCTAAGAAATATGATAGTGCCACACTTCATGTGTACAGGCCATATCACCATAGGTGTTGCAAATAAGCTCCATGTTCCTTTCAGAATGGAAATAATATCCTTCCCGGTTATAGGGAAATAATATACCATTCATTTTAAATGAACAAAGTTCACTTTCAAATAGAAAGTTTGATGAATGCAATGCATTACAGTTATGTTAACCAAGACTAACTTTTCAAAGAACAGTATAATGGTAAAGCAGAGAAACATGCTGAATTATAGCTTTCTCATTAGACTGTGTTCTTTTGAAAACAACTGCCTTCTACAATCAAAGTGAAATCATTATTATGTGCAGGAAAATGAAAACAAAAAACAGCAACAACAATAAAAGGATAAACTAGTTTTAGTCCATAAATTATAATTCTTCTCAATAGTATTTAAAACTCTGGGCAGAGATTACTAATGTGACAAAGGAAAAAAAAAACAACCAACCAACCAAACAAAAAACCCCGAACAGATCATCTAAGTTACTTAAATGTCTAACAATCTTTTGAAAATAGAACATGTATTTTGAAAAAATTATGTTTGAAATTGCAAAAATAATTTAAGAGGAGTGTCTCAGTCGGTGTCCCATTTCAGAATCTCAGTCTTTCATTATTCCACCTCTGTGCGTTGAATCAAGAACACCTCCATCTTTAAACAAAAGGGTCAGCACATTTCTCTTTTTTTAACTGATTCGGAAAAAGGAAGAATCAAAACACAGCAGAAAGCAGAATTCTTGTAGGATAGGCAGTTTCAGTTCAGCTGTCAACTGAACAGAATCAGATCAGTTTGTGTGGTCCTTGTGTTTGAGAAGAGTAAGCAATCATTCACTGAGTTTCAGGTTAACTGTATTTCAGTTAACGGGGACTGCTGGGTTAAATCTTGTCAATGTGGGTAAAGTCACTTAATCTAAGCTATCTGAAGTAAATCTGACAGTGCCTTTTGAATGAAGGAATGATGCTATGGTCCTAATAGCTTGTGAAGCAGTAACTTCACAAATTCAAATAATGCCCATGATACCATAAATTTGACTTTGAGCTTTGCTGTAATCAGTTTTAAAAAGATTTGATTTATAGATAATTCGGTATTTTCTGTAAAACAATGAAAACTTAGGTTGAAAAAATGGATTGATAGAGAGAAGGACATACATTGTTTATCTTGTCACTTAATTTATACTTGGTAAAATATATTGTCTTTATGCTCATTCAGAATTCGGTTGTATAGAGACAACTTCAGATTTCTGAAGTCAATTTAACTTTTCAAAGTTGCTGGTAGTGTATCCATTTTTTGAATATTCAAAAGCAGTAGGCATCTATGTGCCATCGTTCAGTGACAAATCCAGACCTACACTCGAAAAGGAAGAATCCAATCTTGTTTCTTCATTTCATTTGTTCCTTTACATTCAAAAGGCCTCTTAGCCATCTGATGATCACTTCATATTTAATAATGATGTACCCAGAATATCAAATAAAAGATATTATTTTCTTTAAAATATATTTTAACTTCTGAGGTTCCTTTATTGACTTCATAAATTATCCCAAGGACTCCCACATCCTTTACAATTTCAATTTGAACTTCCTAAGACTTTTTGTTTGGAGTGTTCTTTGCTTTTGCTATTGATATCATGGGATAATACCTAATCTCTGTGAACAGAAGCAGTTGCTCATCCTGCAGCTAACAGAGTAACACCCAGCGAACTCTTTTTCAGACATAACGATCACTGATTTCTTGAATGTTCTGTTTTATCAAACAATTGGTTATAATGATTTTCTGTAATAGTGAGGTTTGGAATTAAGTAAATTGTTAGAAGTTAATCTCACACTAATGAGGGCCTCTTCGTCCTTCCCATCTGCCTCCAGAAATGTGAATGCCTCAGCTGGAAACATACCACCATGTTTCCAAATAAGTGTCTTTTACAAACATGATAGACACAAGTTGCTTCTGTGTGAATAACACAGCAAACACAAATGCTCATTAACAGAACAGCTCCCAACCCAAAGGAGTTCAGATAATGCGAACGTGGAACATCAACAAAAGTTATTTCTTTGCCTAAAACCTTGAAAGACTGCTGTATTTGACATTATGTGCATCGCAAAACAGTCTTTTGCATTACTGCCTTTACTGTGCTATTTGCCTGGTCATCTCTAAGCAACCTCTTTTATGTAAAGCAGGTGTTAAAAAGCCTTCTTTATCATGCTTGCTGCTGCAGGTTACATGCATGCAGATAGAATGGAAAATTGACGGATAAATACTGAAATATTTTTGTCTGGGCAGTGTATTAAAAGATTTTGAAAACCTGCTGTCCTGGTTCCGACGAGGATAGGGTTAACTCTTCTCAGGCTCCAGCAGGGACACAGCCATTCCATCCCATGGGAGCCATGCGCAGTCGGAGCTAGCGAGGGAGAGGGCAGTAAGTCGGAGCTGGGGAGCGGTCTGGGGCGTCCCGGATCTGGTAGGGGAGCGGCGGTTCCGTAACCGTGTTTGTACCTTCCTCTGTCCATGTTATTGTTTTCCTGTTCCCTTTGCTGTTCTGTTAAACTGCCTTTATCTCAACCCAAGAGTTTTGCCTTTTCCTTACGATTCTCCCTCCACGGCCGGGGGAGGGAGGGCGGAGGCGGGGCGTGGGGGTGTTGTTGGTGGAGGGAGCGGCCGAGCGGTTCTTTCGTTGACGTCTGAGGCTAAACCACGACACCTGCTAAAACTATGGCATAGATTTTAAGACGTATACAAAGCTGATTATATTTTTTATATATTTTTTTTTAAAGTAGTGTTACCACTGTTACTTTTAGGTTTAGTTCCCTAAGTATCAAACTCCTGTACACTGGCTATTTGTTACATAAGAAACCATATTCATAGCAAAAGCATATTTGTCTTTGAGATGAAGTACCATTTGTGCCCTTCTTAAAAGCCACAATATGAACAGTGCCTTGAATCCTGTGAAATCTCCAGTCTCTAGTCCAGCCAGGGAAGAACTGACCTCAGGAAGGAGTAATGGGTTTCTCTGCAAACCTCACAGTCAGCCAAGGCTATGAAGATGACAGAGGAGTGGCTCTTTTTTTAGGTGCAGATGGCAGTCTGCAGGGAGGCTTCACACCTGTCAGGTATGTTAGGCATCCTGAAAACAGTGCAAAGTAAGGAATCCATGAGAGATGCTGCTGGACACAAAATTGACAGCTGGAAAGTGTACTGTCATTTCTTATGAATAGATGAGCCAAGATTAACAGAATGGAACAAAGATGTTTATAAATGATAACAAATGATCATACCCACGTTTCCTATGAAAGTATTTGCAGCTGTCTGTGTGCCTTTCTGTACTGTTACTGCGGAGGCCCTGTAAGGCTGAAGTGGACAAAATGTGGTATCAAAATAGTAGCTGCTGGAAAGTATATTCACGTGTTATATCACAAACAGTTTGAATAGTTTTACATAATTCTAGCCAATAATCTAATTTAAAACAGTTATCCAAGTCATTGAAGGGAGTGTAATGGCAACAGGCACAGCAGGAAATGCTTCTTTCTTACTATTGGCTCTATAGGAAATTTCAGTGGCTAGAATCCTAACTCTTAGAATATCTAATGGTATTATTTCATGATGTCTTACGACAAAAACTCATATTGTAGTCACTAAATCCTAAAGAATAGTGCTCATGGAAACTGCTTCATCAGAACAAGGAACATGACATTATGGAAAGGAGATGGGTAGAATTTATTTGCCTAAGCAAAAACGTGGCAGCCAGCTGTAAGGTCAGACATACCATATTTTCAAACTATCTCCTGACCGTTTTTTTTTCCCCACATACTCATCAAAATACCTGCCACTGTAACAACAAAGTTAGGTAAACACACACACACAAAAATAAAAATAGGAGTGGTATATCACAGTATGGTGAAATAAAATTTAATGTGCGAAGTATAATAAAAAACCATTTCTGTAGACTATAAGAACTATAAGGACTGAATGCCATATATTAAAGGAAAAATTGCTTCTATCAAGATTTAAAAAAAAGAAGAGTTCTGGCAAGATTCAAACCACCCCAGATCATCTTGTACTTAACACTTTTTGATTCATATACGGAATTCAGCAGTAGATCTAATACCAGTCCTAGTGGTTACTAGGAAAAGAAAATAAAATCTTCCTATCTTTGGGGAAAGGCTTGATGCTACCTAATTCCCCATTTCAGGCTACAAACAACTAATATTCTGAAGCACACTGCCATTACCATATTCATGACAAAGTTGGCCTACACCACAGTGGTTCCAAGTCCCATTCATGATGGAGATGACAGACACTAGTTATGTATTCCCAGAATGTC
This sequence comes from Dromas ardeola, assembly GCA_013398915.1. NCBI lineage: Eukaryota > Metazoa > Chordata > Aves > Charadriiformes > Dromadidae > Dromas > Dromas ardeola. Next base: position 19,461 of record VYZM01003945.1, read on the forward strand.
ATGTAGGAGGATTTTATTACCAAAAACGGTTTGCCACTATTTTCTCTGCATTGGCTAGGCTGGCTTCTAAGTAAGTAATGGATAAATTAGGTTTTACTGATTTTGTAGATTTTAGGAGTTGTTACAATGTGTTCTTTCTAATATGATACAGTTTGTCCTTAAGATCCCTAGGAAATCTGTAGCAGGATCACTAGTGATTAATGATTCTGGATTAACAGATGGAAATGAACCTAATCCTATGCACGATACGATCACTGAACTGCACTATAAGGTCACAGCACTGTAGTTAGGAAAGATTTTCCTTCTCTAATGATATATGCTTGCTATGTAATTATTCAAAAGTGAATGACAAAGATTTTAAAGATTTACCAATTGAATTTTCTTCTAGATTTATAGTTCAACAGTGTAAATACATTTACACATATAGCGAAACATCAATTTTCAAGCAGAGCCTAAGTTAGAAAAAAATATTTTTTTATATGTATATATATAGAGATTAAAAAAATCAGATTCTAAAATCTACACTCTAACTGCTGCTACAGAATGAGTTAAAAATTTAAATATCCTGTTAAGGCATACAAGTCTTGTATAAAAAAAATCTGTGTTCTAGTCATGTTTCAAGTATTTTAGTTATATTAAATGTATTCTAGAACACTACAAATTCTATTTAACTGCAGTTGGGTTTTTGTCAGTTAAGTCATGATACTGCTCATAAATAAGACACTGATAACCTTTTGGAGCTCTTCTGTTGGCTTCTTTTAATCTTATTTGAAAGATAAGGTATATCTCTCCGCTCACTAAGATTTGCACCAAAAATCCTGCTGTCCAAAAACCAGGAAAATTAGTAAAAATTTTTTTTTCAAAATTATTTAAATACTTGAAACCCAGCAAATTTTGGACATTGTGAACTAAAGAAAACAAGCTAGTAGTGTGACTTCATTTGAAAGGGATATCAGTCTAAGGTTAATTTAAATATTCTTAACTGTGCAGAAATTATTAATAGATGAAAACAAATTCTGTTGTGTTCTTCCATTAGGGCTGTTAGTGTTTTCTTTATTAGAAATAAAAGTTTGAACAATGTGTCCTTGGTCTATCAACTTAATTCCTCTGTTTAATGGACTTCCTGACCATATCTTGACAGTAACAGATAATTCATGAGTAAATTATAAACTAAGGAAGCAAATCAAGAAGATTAACTGTCCATTCTAGTGAAAACAATAAAATTAAGGCAAGTTTATAGTTTATTAGATGAGCACAGAGCAGTGGACATAACCTTTTGCTCAACTGCAGTAACACATATGAAATATTTCTATGAAAAATAATTATGTACATGAAAAGATTATACATCTTCCAAAAGATCCCATATGTCTTCTTTCCAAGTTAATTCCATTTTTTTCAAACAATAGAAGTAACAATTTCTCAGATTTTTTTTTTTTTTAAAAGATTTTGTGTTTCTAGAGATAAGATTATCTCAGTCCTTCAGCTCTTTATCTCTTCTTGACAGCAAATAGAAGAGTTTGTGGAGTTTTTTGCAAGATGATCTTATTAAAAATATTCTTTGATACTGTATGAGCACTAAAAGTCCCAAAATAAACAGAAAAAATGATGTTTTGACATTTTAGGGCATCTTACCCTGTCCAACAGTTCCTGTATTAATTTTCTTTTCTGTGTTTCATAGACAGACACATAGAATCATAGAATGATAGAATGGTTCGGGTTAGATGGGACTTTAAAGATCACCTAGTTCCAACCCCCTGCCATGGGCAGGGACACCTCCCACTAGACCAGGTTGGTCAAAGCCCCATCCAGCCTGGCCTTGAACACATCCAGGGATGGGGCATCCACAGCTTCTCTGGGCATTGCTCCACTCCCTGATAAAGAGTCCCTCCCCATCTTTCCTGTAGTCCCCCTTTAGGTACTGGAAGGCTGCTATAAGGTCTCCCCGGAGCCTTCTCGTCTCCAGGCTGAACAACCCCAACTCTCTCAGCCTGTCCTTATAGCATAGGTGCTCCAGCCCTCTGATCATCTTTGTGGCCCACTGCTGGACCCTGACATAAAAGTCAAAGTAAGTTTGACGCTCAGCAAAGAAATAATTACAAATTGCCAAATAATAGGTGCTGCTAAAATTAGCTTTTCCTATTCAATGATAGAGTTGAATGCATGCAATGAGCTTTCCCAAGTTAGTCAGGAAAGACCACAATGCTAGGAAGACAGCACTGGGAATAATACCCTTCTCTACAAAATGCATCATATTTGTGCTAAGCTAGTGAGACATGAGTAGAAGTTACAGGGCTGTGGGGCAAGTGTGATTGAAGTTTCTTTTATAAGCATAAACAGGACAAAGTTGTTGCTTAAAGCCAGAATCTTAAAGTGCCTAATCCATCACCCAATGGAAAAATAAGTAGCACTTGTCAAAACAGACAGCATGGACTTAGTGAGCCCAAGTAGGCACTTGCCCTTGGACCGACACAGAGACATGCTTTCACTAAATCAAATCTAAGAAGCAAGTATGATTCGACAACTCTTGATCCTAAACCCAATTTTTCCCTGATTCTTATTGTCACTGCCTATTTTTCCCATTTTTTCTTATTTTTCAAATGACTTAATTTCGTTGCTGTGATCTTGATCCTTTTGCACTTCTATTATTTTTTTTTTTTTTTTTTAAGTTCAGTATTTTGGAAATGCTTTGGAAATCAACTTTTTATTTGACTCAGTTTATTAATTTTAAACATTTTTAAAAGAAAGAATATTAGAAATGCATTATTTTTTCCTTTTTTTGAAGGTATTTTTATTTTTCCCTGATTAGATGATTATATAGTTTTCTCTATATTTCTCTATGCACTATTTCTGTGTTTTATTTTACCACCTTTTTCAGTTTCCTCTGCTAGACTCATATTTTGACTGATCAATAAAGCTCCAAAATAGAATAAGGCTCAGAGGAGGTGGGCAAGGGTGATGTGCCTGTGAAGCTCAGGGAATAATGGGGGGGTGTGATGGACAAGAACTGTTGCAAAAAAGCTGACCTTGAGCTTAACACAAAGGGAATCAGAGGCCGTTGTTTCAGATAAATGGCTATCAACTGGTGGTGTAAATGTTTCTCACTGTGAATGTCTCCTGGAGTTAGCCAGACCCACACGGGGAGAGTGAATGCTTGCTCAGCCCAGCACAGAGTATAAAAACCAGACAACCAGCAAAAGAATTTTGAAGAGACTGAGGGGCCTGAGATGGCGTCAACCCTCCTATTCCTTTCCAGGGACTGGAGACACCTAGCATCATGACAGGGAGCATATCTTATCTTCAAATAACTAAATTTGATATTAAACATTACACCCTTCACATGTAGAATATTTAAAAAACATGGTCAGATACTATTGTAGTCTGACATCAAATGAGTCCAGGTAGATGATCAAGTTTATGGCACAATACTGCATTATCTAACAGAAATGGTCGATCACATCTGAAACATCTTTATAGTTATACAATAGCACAGAGAAATATAATTGTTCAGCAGCTATGACTTTTGTCATGTGGGACTAAGTTTGAACCATGTAAAATTTGCGAAGATTCTGGGCTGCTGCGAAAAAAATAGAAGTGCCATCTAATGCCAAGTTAAGACACTTTTGTCATTTTCTGTTTGTAGGTTTTACCGGTAGCCCCAGAAATAATGAAAATCCTATTGCTTGAGAAAGGTTTCAATTACATATCCTCTAATGAAATGTCATCCTTGCCTGAGTCATATGTCTTTGACATCCTGACTCCTTGTTGACTTCAGGATGTGTTATCAAGACTGGGGATTTGTTCAGCCAGGACATTTTATTTATAAGATTACAACTAATGCATTCAGGGAATGGCAGAGGAGAAATTACCACACACAACCTCTCTCCTGCCCACCCCCCAACCCCAGACTAGTACAAAACAAAGAAAAAAAAGAAAAACGAAGAGGAAAGGAACGTTGAATAAAAAAATTAAACCATAAGATTTTGTGACAAACCACCCTGTAAATGTTTTGTTTTGTTGATGATTTGTAAGTAGATGATCATAATTACATCTACTAACAAAAGTTTGATTTCCTTTTTTTCAAAGCCAGAACTTCTTTTAAATGAACAGAAAAATCTTATGTAAAGGCGTTTAATTAAAATACCAACACAAAGAAGGCTATTCTCAAGCACAACATACTGAAAAGACCAAATGTTCAAATGACACAAAAAATGCAGTTGGAAAAATGCTTAGTAAGTTCACTAATAAAAAATACTTGTTCAAAAAAACCCAGTTCAGTATGCCAGCTGAAATGAATTAATGGCGATTCGAACAAAGATTATGGAAAAAGGCTTGACAAGATGGACAGTGCTTTAGCACAAAGTACAGAGTTCTGCCTTAAATATTTAAATATACTGTTTTAAAGGAAAACATAATTAGTCTCTATTTTAACAATATATTTTCAAAAAGTGTTTCAAATGAAAAGGAAAAAAATTCTGAGAATATGTAGGCTGTATTAGCAAATGTGCAATTAAAAATGCAGTAAATGTTGAAACCCTGTACATGATGCAATTGCACTGAATTTTTATGCTTCACAATAAAAGCTGAAGAGATTTCTTTAAGTGAGGCTGCATAAGTCTAACAGATAAAATAGTAAGCCTTGAGTCAGAAAGTTTACCTATTTCCACAATCTTTACTGTCTTTTTTCAAGACAACTGTAGATGGCTTGAGATGAGGAAGGGAAACTGAGGAAGGGATGGACTTTAATTCCCATTTTAGATCTGTTTATTCCTTTAGGGCTTTTACCAACACTGCAATGTCTGAAAACTGGTCAAAGGACATATAGTGAGAACCACTAGTAGGCTTGCTGTTGAAAGAGTTTGTGCTTCAAAGGTTGGTATTTTCTTTCACAGAAAAGTCTGCTTTTCATGTGCCACAAAAGCAAATGTTAATACTTTAGATTTTCAACATGTTATATGAAACCTTTTAATCTTTAAAGAATCACAGAGCGGTAGGGATTGGAGGGACCTTCAGAGATCATCTAGTCCAATGCCCCTGCCAAAGAAGGTTCACCTAGAGCAGGCTGGGCAGAAGCACATCCAAGTGGATTTTGAATATCTCCAGAAAAGGAGATTCCACCACCTCTCTGGGCAGCCTGTTCCAGTGCTCTGTCACCCTCGAAGTGAAGAAGTTTTTCCTCATGTTTAGATGGAACTTCCTGTGTTCTAGCTGGTGTCCGTTGCCCCTTGTCCTGTCACCGAGCACCACTGAGAAGAGCCTGACCCTCTTGACACCCAACCTGTAGATATTTATAAGCACTGATGAGATCCCCTCTCAGTCTTCTCTTCTCCAGGCCAAACAGGCCCAGGTATCTCAGACTTTCCTCATAAGAGAGGTGCTCCAGTCCCTTGATCAGCTTTGTAGTCCACCGCTGGACTCTCTGCAGTAGTTCCCTGTCCTTCTTGAACTGGGGGGCCCAGAACTGGACACAGTACTTCAGATGTGGCCTCACCAGGGCAGAGTAGAGGGGGAGGATGAACTCCCTTGACCTGCTGGCCATGCTCTTTTTAATGCACCCCAGGAGACCATTGGCCTTCATGGCCACAAGAGCACGCTGCTGGCTCATGGTCAACTTGTTGTCCACCAGGACTCTAAGGTCTCTCTCTACAGAGCAGGTCAGCCCCTAACCTGTACCGCTACAGGACCCTACACTTGCCCTTGTTCATTTTTATTAGGTTTCTCACCGCACAACTTTCTAGCCTGTCCAGGTCTCGATGAATGGCAGCACAGCATTCTGGTGTGTCAGCCACCCCTCCCAGTTTTGTAACATCAGCAAACTTTCTGAGGGTACACTGTGTCCCCTCATCCAGGTCATCAATGAATATATTGAACAGGACTGGACCCAGTACTGGCCCCTGGGGAACACTAGTTACAAGCCTCCAACTGGACTCTGCACCACTAATCACAACACTCTGAGTTCTGCCATTTAGCCAGTTCTCAATCCACCTCACCACTGTCCACTCATCTAACCCACACTTCCTAAGCTTACCTATGAGGATTTTATGGGAGACAGTGTCAAAAGCCTTGCTGAAGTTAAGGTAGATGATATCTTCTGCCCTCCCCTCATCCACCAGTTGTGCCATCGTGGAAGGCTATCAGACTGGTCAAGCATGATTTCCCCATGGAGAATCCATACTGACCACTCCTGATGACCTTCTTTTCTTCTACGTGCTTAGGGATGACATCCAGGATGAGCTGTTGCATCACCTTTCCAGGGATGGAGGTGAGGCTGACCGGCCTGTAGTTTCCTGGATCCTCCTTCTTGCCCTTTGTGAAGTCTGGTGTGACATTGGCTTTCCTCCAGTCCTCAGACACCTCTCCTGTTCTCCATGACCTTTCAAAGATGATGGAGAGTGGCTTCACAATAACATCTGCCAGTTCCCTTAGCACTTGCAGGTGCATCCCTTTAGGGCAGAGGGATTTGTGGGTGTCAGGTTTGTTTAGATGATCTCTAATCTGATCCTCCTCAATCAAGGGAAAGTCTTCTTTACTCCACACTCTCTCTTCTGCCTTCAGCGTCTGGAGTTCCTGAGGGCCAGCCTTAGGAGTAAAGACTGAACCAAAGGCGGCATTCATTAATTCTACCTCCTCTACATCCTCCATCACCAGGGCACCTACCTCATTCAGCAGCAGGCCCACATTTTCCCTAGTATCCCTTTTACTGCTGAGGTACTTTAAGAAGCCCTTGTTATTGTCCTTGATATCCCTTTGCCAGGTTTAATTCCAGCCAGGCCTTAGCCTTCCTCGTTATATCTCTGCAGATGCTTGACAGCGCTCCTATATTTCTCCCAAGTGGCCAGTTCTTTTTTCCACATGCTATAAACTTCCTTCTTCCATCTGAGTTTATCCAGAAGCTCCCTGTTCATCCATGCAGCTTACCAGCCTCCTTTGCCTGATTTCTTGCTCCTAGGGATGCACCGATCTTGAGCTTGGAGGAAGTGATGCTTAAATATTGACCAGCTCTCTTGCACCCCACTTCCTTCTAGAGCCGTAGCCCATGGGATTACTTGAAGTAGGTTTTTGAAAAGGCCAAAGTCAGCACTCCTGAAGTTCAGGGTTGTAAATGTACTTTTTGCCCTGCTTCTTCCAATCAGGATCCTGAACTCCACTAAGGATGGTTATAAAATGGTCTTCAGCCATGAACTCTCAGCTGTCATTGGCCAAAGTATAAAAGAAATTATTTTGCTGATAGTTATCACCGGTTTTAGTCTTTATGTTAAAAACAGGAACTAACTTAAATTTGCTGATTCACTTTGGACATAACTTTAGAATTTACTGCACTCAAGAAAAAATCCACCTTATTTAACCCAGAGTTGGTATCCATTACCTTTGTCTTTACGGCGTACATTCTGCTAGTTTTTTGTATGATTAGTGGTTCTGAATGTTAGATGATAATGTACTGGCAAATTTTGCTTACTATGATCTCTGGTATGCCTTTACAAAGTGACATAAAATGATGACTCAAAAGTGTGAAATAATGCCTTTCTTTATTCTGTGTGTGGGCATACATATGTGTCGAGAAAGTAATGCTGTATACAAAATTTGTTTTCAATTCATTTTTTATTTTTGGTGATATTTTAATAGTCTAAGTATAGTGGAATACTATCTGAATTTTTCTGTCTCACGGGAACATAAGTTACCTTTCTGATGACAAAGCACTTTACTACAGTTTTAGCAAATGTATTCCATGTAGCAAACAGGAATGCACTGATCAGCCCATTGTGTTTGATTTGACACTGCTGATTACTTGCATGCTTGCGGGTCATCTTGCCCCATACTCCTGTAAATGTTTTGCAAGTTAATTATTTTAATGAACATGTATCTACTGGAAAGCAAACAGTACTACAAAACCAACAGACATTTCAGAAGTTATTCTATAATTTGCTTGTTTATTATAAAGTGCTGAGAATTTCATAAAAAAACCGTTTTGGACCATTTCACAACTTTTCCAGTCACACATACAAATACCATGGAGCTCTCTGCGTGTAGCAGGGACAGCTGCCTTAGTGACAGCATCTCCACACTTCACCAACAGGAGAAGTGCCAAGTATCTGTGCTTGAGGCACTGGGGTCTCTGTCCAGTTTCTGTCATTTCAGGGAAGACTGTCAGCTTATTTAGCCAGTCCGGGGAAGAATTATGTACAGAGAAAGCTGGCTGAGGTTACGCTTCACGTGACCTCCTGTTAAACATGCACCTGCTTGCAGAAAGAGTGATTAGGTCAATTGTTTTCTCCTTGTGCATTTCCAAAGTTTTCATAGATAAACAAGTGATCCAAACATCCATATGTAAGTAATACCTTTTACTAATACCAAGACATACATATAATACTCTCAAACAGAAAAAAAAACATTGAATACACTGTGGGCTATAAAGATGCAAATGAAAGAATGTTCAAGCATTTCTCTGATTCTTGAAGCCTGCAAGGAGTACTAAAAATTTTATTATACTCACAAAAGTAGATTTTTAGTTTTAATTAGTGATTTTGTTGCTTGCTAGCATCACTAGGAAGCATATTTCAGTGGTCTGTCCCCCCAAGGCAAGCGTCATTTTGAACAGCAGGGGCAATGCCAGAAATGCAGTTAATCAATTGGAAACCAGCCACTCTTGTCTTCAGGACTGCTTTTAAAGGATAATTAAGACAAATTTCTGGCTCTAAACCATTTACTTGGGTTTTGTTTGGGTTTTGGGTTGTTTGTGTTCTTTTTTATTTTTATTTTCTTTTGTTCACTACTTATTATTTCCATGAAGGCAAAAATATTGATGAATACAAAACACAAAACATAAAAATGTTTCATTTTAAGGTATTTAATAACACTGAAGTTCTAATAGTAAAAAAAAAAAAAGAAGAAAAAAAAAAAAACAAAGGAAAAACAAAAACAAAACCCACCAAAACGCCCCCCAACCAACCAAAAGCAAAACAAAACAACTGGTAATCAGTTACAAGGTTCTCCTGTCAGAAGCCAGTGATAAAGTGCTTATTCTATCTACCTTCTTCAGTCTGTGTAGAGGCACAGAGGTATTTTGAAATTTCTCTTTTTCAGCCCAAGCTAATACAGTCATGCAAACCTACATAGACAGTTCAAAGACAAGGAATATACACACAGGTTGAGGTAACTGCAAAATCAGCTCTTCTCAGACAAGTTAACTTTCCATGAATGTCCTCACCAGCTTTTGAAGTTTTGCGAAGACTCCTTCTAGAAGCTTTTCAGAAGATTTTTTTTTTTATTATTTTTTTATGATCAATACCCATAAGAAAGACTCAGACAAACAGAAAGAACTGAACTTGGTAGGACAACAGCTGTGGCAATTTTCATCTACAGACAGAAAAGAATGAAGGAAAAATATTCAAACTTCAAGCAAAGCTTTAAATTTTTTTATTTAAACCCACTCAGAAAAGTCTTAAATATTTTTGACAATATATATTAATAGCAGGGAAAATATTTTGAAATACAAAATCTTTTAGCATAAACCAAACTAAATTTACTTCATTATTTTCCACTACACCACCTTTCCGTGAAGATGTTGTATCTAATATTAAATTAATACTAAATCAGAACAGGAATCTAATATGATGACTTGGAAATAAAGGGGAAAAATATACAATGTAAAGCCCAAAGCTGAGAACATTTAGGTATTTATTGGAAGAATTAGGGGAATTTTCTTGCTTTTCTAGATAATCTGAAAGCCATAGGTGGCTGAAAGAACAACGAAACACAGCCATAGTTGAAATAACATCATATAATCCCGTTATATAGAGCAGGTAGCCGAAAGCCATTTGGTAATTTTTTTAAACCAATGTTCATTATAAAAACCTGTTTGAAAACTGCTTGTATTCAAAATAGAGCTTTTAAAAAGCAAGTAGAAAATGGAGCTTTTAAGGGGCCTTACCTCACCAGGCTACAATTAAATTGCTCTTAAACCAATAGGATAGGCAATATTAGACATATCTGAGCAAACAAATAACCAACACTTTATTTGAAGAGACATCTTATCTAATTACATTCATTCTACTGTCAGGCTTTATACTGTAGTTTCCAGCAACAGAAATTTCCTCAAAGGCAGGGAAGACAGGAACAAACAACTCACAACCTGTTTGGATCTTCCATGTACATCCCTCAATATAGGAAGGCTATCACAAGAGGAACAAAATGAGAAACTGGCAAGTGTTTATTTCAGTATGCTTCCCGTGAATGCTGCACCTGTTAGAATTTCAAAAGATTCCTAATTCAAAGTTTTATCTGGATCACCCTTAAAAGTAGGGCAGCTATTTCAGAATAAAGTTTCTATTCTTGATCGAGGAATAAAGTGCTCCAACACTCTCAAATTTGCTCAGTATCTTTAACCAGAGTAATTTTTTGGAAATTTTGAATTGTCTTGTGAAGTTTGTAGCTCTCTGTTCACCCAGAGTGGTTTCTGCAGTCATTTAACAAGCTGATGTTTACCTGAGCTAAAATTCTAACTTTTGAAAGCAAATTTAAGGAGAATCCTTGGCCTAAAAAAAAAGATTATGATTCTTTGCTGGTTCAGAAATTTATTCTTGGCTTCTGCCTTTCCTTGCTTCTATCTAAGTTCCATGGGTGACTTATTTTGTGTTCTCCTGAGCACCTAGGCTTCTACTTTTGAGCATATGCAGAAGAGATCATCCCTGATAGGAACAATCAGTCCATCCTCTAAGCCTAACATGGTTCCCAAAAAAGCTTATCCACATAAAACCAGCAACAAATGCAATTTTTTTAATAAAATATGGAGCAAATTGTGAGGTATTTGACAGAGGACAAGCATCATCTCCCCTTTGGCACCTGGAGTGTTTAAAAAAAAACAACAAAACAAACAAAAAAAACCCCTGAATTGTACTGAGCAAAACATGGCAGGAAGGGATTACACTTCTGCAGCCTTATTTGCCCCTCAACTATTGCTTATTCTAGTGAGCCTGATAATCTGTACAGACTTCAGACCCTTTCTGTTCAGGGAACTGTATTCTCTGGGTCCCATTTCAAAGTGACTAATATTTTGTATGTACTACACAATGAACTTGTGTATTGAACAGGATGGTTTGGGACTTTTCCCTTGAGTCCAGGCATATAAAAGCAAGAAATTCTAGTCTCAAACTTTTAGTTGATCCTTTGAATCTTGCATTCTGATAAGAGCACAGACTGACATAATAGCCTAAATCTTAAAGCAGAAACACTGAATCGACAAAAAGTTCAGACTGAAGTGTATCAGACTGAAGTATATCAGAAATAATCAGCACGATTTAATCAGCAAAATTATTGCTATCAACCTTACAACTATGATTCTACTCCAACAACTCTCTTTTAATATATTTTATGCATACTCATACATGACCATGAAGTATTCATCAAGGCACTGTCAACTGGGGAAAAATAGAACAAGAAAATAAAATAATTAATATAAAGAATTCAAGACCAACTAAAACTTAAGGAAGTATGAAATAATCTAATTTACTTATTGCTGGTAGAGGTAACTATATTGCCATTTTCTTACAAAATCCAAATAAAACTTATTCAAAGACATATTGTAACAAAAATGAAAGGTCTAGCAGGGCAGGATTGTTCTACCTTCTGTATCATTACACAAGTTCTAAAGTATTTGTATAGTTATCTCAAAGGACAGCTTTCTGGCACACGCTGTACACAGTAAAATGAGGGGTCTCTCAGGTTGCTGTGCAAAATGGATTAACAAATGAAGGACTTCTGTTAAAATATTCATAAACAAATGTTAAATTGAGGAGAGAATAAGCTATGTGCCAGGATGAGATGGCATGCATTATTAAACAAGAGCATACAGCAGCAGAATATATTAACATACTGTCCAACTTTATGAAACTTACTCTACTAACAGTTCTTTCGGGTTTTAACAGGTGGTTATCCAGGAAAAAAGTGAATATTTAATACAAAAATACTTTAAGGAACGTTGAATAGAGATATACTTTCTACCAAAAACGTTTACAAACATGAGTTGTATCATGTGCCTAAGAAATTACAGCATGTTTATGCATATAGAGTATCAAGAGCTATCACAGATTGGATTATATGAACTACTTTGATGTACACACATAAGAGCTGACATTGTGTGTTACATTTTATGGAAAGGATCAAAACGCTTCTCTTATCTGGCTAACTAATTTCATTTCCTTTGGTAACCATGATGACACTGTTAAGAGTTTGCAAAAATTAGGCAGGCACTACCTGTTGTGTGCTAAGCAGAGGCTTAAATCTATTCAGCATTTTTTTCAACTCCACAGCTAACTCCTGGAGTAATTAATGTGTTGCATTTATAGATGCCATGCGGAAATGTCTGATCAATAATTAAAGCCATAATTTTAAAAGCCATAAAAAGCACTCTTCAGATGCAGTTTCACTAAATTAAGGAATTTTCTAGCTACTCAGTGACAGTGGGATATTACAAATAATTTACATATAAAATCCACTGCTGCTTCTTGTAGCAAATATAAATTTGTAGAGGAAGAAGGGATGTTCATTTTGTTCACTCACTCCCTTAGCTTCTCCTTCAGAAGTATTATTTTCCCCCAGTAAATATCCCTCGATACTTCATTTAAAATTTAAAGGAGCCTCTGTGTTTTGGAATTATTCCATTACACATCATGAAAACTTTGGGTCCTAGCATTTGTATGTTTTGTCACAAATGCCAAAACTTTCGAGCCACTTATGCAACTCTTCTTGAGGGCCAGACTTAGTTACTGGTGAACAGAAGCAAGTCACTGCAAAGAGAACAGGTGAAGGAGTGATTTTTGCTACCCCTAGTTATGTTCCATGTTCAGTGTTGGGCCAGCAGCCACCAAACTTTGCAAAACTTTGTTTTTCCTTGAAGGTCAAGGGTATTGAACCAGGATACTGTCTCAACCTGAAGTGCAACAAGTAATACTACGTAGAAGTTATAACTTATGCCATTAAAGACATTCCCTTGTGTTTTGTCTTCAAAGGAAATACACAGGCCTATTTTGTATTAATTTTGGGAAAATAAAAGCAGAGGTTATATTAAGTACAAAGAAGACTGTAGTCTCAGTTCTTCATGATTTACGTCATGTAATTGCAAAGACTTCAGTAGAACAATCTCAGCTTTTCACCACAGCAGAAGAAAAATTAAACATTTATGTGGCTAATTAGAACATGAGTTATAGGGCATAAGTCATTATTAAGTGGCAGAGACAAGAAGCAGTGTCTCCTCTGGGAAGTCCATTTAGACATATCATATGGTTTACTGTGGGCTATTATGTCTCAACCACTGTCAGGGTCAGGACTTCAAGATATATTATATTTGCTCAACATCTCAAGTGTTAGGTCCCCATATCTTAATTTGGTTAATGCAGGCCTTTATTCTACGCTATTTTAAGACATTTAAAAAAAAAAAAAACAACAACAAAAAACCCCCAACCAAACACCTCTTAGAGTTACCTTTTATGAAGATACTATATAGTTCACATTTCTCATTAGAATTTTATTTTAGAATTGTCTCATTATATGCAATCATGTCTTTTCTCATTATTACCCTTTCAGGCATAAACAAACGACTAACTAAAACCAACAAAAAGTCAAAACTGCAAAACCAAAAGTTTTACAGGGCAAATTCTTATTATCAGAGATTTCTGCTAGTGGAAAAGAGAGGAAGGAAGCTGCTAAATGTATGTAAAGGTGCATCAAGGTATTCATTTATACCTCAATATGAAGTCTACTTTGTTTATTAACTTTCCTTGAAACAATTAAAATATCCACCTTAAAGCTGCTAAGAAACTAAGATAAATTTTTGGTTGTTAAAAAAAAACAAACCAAAAAACAAGAACAAAAAAACCAAAACCACACCAAACCTAGAAATCCCAAAGAACTATTAACCAAAGCCAGAAATAGCAAAATAGGTAGTGGAAAAAAAAATCCTCTTAGTTTACCAGCACAGTATCAGGGTATACATTAGAATATACTGTGTATCCGTTACAGTACTTAAAAAACAGCAAGAAAATTAAATCATAGTTGCAATATTTAGGGAGCATAACAATGCCTGTTTTTTCTAACAGATTTTTAATAGTGTTTTGCAAGCCACTGTTTAAGAAATTGTGCTATGTGCTATGTATTTTATGCTATACATAAAATGCATACAAATTTTAAACTTCTTTGTGATGATTTCAATCATTTCTCTTCCCAAAGTACATGAAACAGGATATAAGAAGGCAATGCAACAGTAGCTATGTTTCAAACACTCATCACTGACAACCTGGTACTCAATCAACAGCATAATAATTCCAGTTTCAAGGCCTACTTCAAGGTCCTCCTTAATTATAACTGGAATTTGGACCATATCAGGGGAAAATCACACTCTAAGACCTAACTTGTCAGTACGTTTTCACCGGTGTTTACACAAGCAGGTCTAAACATCCCTTCAAGGATAGTTTCCAGAAGAAAGGCATTTATACATGTTGATGCTTTACAACGTGTTTTTTTTTAAATTTTGATGTAGAACTTGCTATACGATTGAACATTATATCTTAGCTACACCCACAATATAAGTATAGACTAAGCATATAAGCACAATTCAGCTGCAGGGAGAAAACAGAGTTTATCTACAGATACTGATTTTAACTATTGCACGCTGAATAGGACTGATAAAATATACCAATCAAAGTCTGAAATATCTGTTTCTGATAGCTCTGCCAGTCAGCTATCTACAGAGCAAAGTTAAACACCTTGTAAGCTGCTTTGGGCTCCAGTTTCTTTATGCACTGCTACTACATCCTTGCTTGAATGAAAAACTAGGCTTAATGGTGCTTGTCTGGATCCAGAGGTCTGCTGGAAACTGCATAGCTCTGCTTTGCCATGGGAATCTGCTGCTTCAGATGGGGTAACTAGCTTCTCTTTGGTGCAGATAACACAGGGAACTGTGGCATCGAAATGGGGACATGTCCTGACACCAGGGTTGTCCTGGGGCCCTCCTCTTCTGCTGCGGCTTGAAGAGAGAAAATGAAGGAATTACCACCTCAACTCCATCAGGCTGCTTGGACTGTTACCATAATTTTGATACCCCCTTGTTGACTCTAGGATGGGGTCCCTGCCAACTGTGGTGCTTCCACTCCGCTTTGGGATGCCGGCACAATGCACACTTTATAGCTCTGATTTTAGCTTCAGGAAAGGGGAAGCTAAAGCAATTCCAGAGCTTTTGCCTACCTAAATTGGTTGTCCATGGACTGCAGGCTGTGACTGGGGGATGTTCTCTATGCAGGAAGGACCACTGCTTTTCTGGGGCTGCTGAAACCCAGCAAACAGTATTTACAGAGCCACAGCAGAAAAGCACTATTTTTCCCCAAAAGCAAGGAACCACAAACCCATTGTGAGCCTGGTAGTGCTCTTTCTCAGAACAGCACCTCTTTCCCTGGCATCACCAAGTGTCTACACCCCTTCCTGTGGAGCAGAGGCTGGCCTGTTTCTGTGTGGATGTAGAAATAGCTGATGAGCAAAAGTAGAGACAACAGTATTCTTATGGGGAATATTTTTGGGTGCAAAAGTGTCTCACTGGTGAATTTGAACCCAAAGGGAGTTGCCTCCAAAGGGAGGTGCCCACTGGACTTGTCAAAAGGCTTGACATACCATTAGGGTGATCTTACAGCAAGGAGATACGGACTAGATGGAGCCAATGGGGGTTCCTAAAGCAACCAAGGGAAACGTACAGCTTTGTGATGAGGCTTTGGGAAAACTGAGGGAAACACAGTCCTAATCTTCCCATAATTAGGTGGCCAAGAAAGCCAATGGCATCCTGGCTTGTATTAGAAATAGCGTGACCAGCAGAAGTAGGGAGGTGATTGTCCCCCTGTACTCAGCACTGGTGAGGCCACACCTTGAGTATTGTGTCCAGTTTTGGGCATCCCAATACAAGAGAGATATCGAGGTGCTGGAGCGAGTGCAGAGGAGGGCAATGAAGCTGGTGAAGGGCCTAGAGAATACATCTTATGAATAGCGAATAGGGAGCTGGGACTGTTTAGTTTGAGAAAGAGGAGGCAGAGGGGTGACCTCATCACTCTCTACAGCTACTTGAAAGGACATTTTAGAGAGGTTGGTGCTGGTCTCTTCTTACAGGTAATTAGCGATAGAACAAGAGGGAATGGCTTCAAGCTGCA
>VYZM01003946.1:16942-59234 GCA_013398915.1 Dromas ardeola
CCCCGCCAAAGAGTTGACCAAACAGATTGGAAAACGTTCTATAACTTGTTGTGGGCTCTCGCTGTGAATTGCCCATCGCTGGTACTGGGTTCACAGCACCCACCATATGTACCCCACCCCATTAAGAAGACAGAGGGCCAGGCATCGGACTTCACATCCGAGGTGCAGCCCGTGTACCGTGTGTACAGCAAGCAGCGTTTCACAGAGATTTTGGCAGAAAATGTTTTCTATCTCTCCTCACATGCAAAAGAGAGCAAACTCTCCAGAACCATGTTGGCAGTCTCATTAAATTGTTAAATTGGGTTTTTAAAAACTAACTACGGCCAGCCTCCTAGCTTTGTGATTAGTAATATATCTAAATCCTCTTAGGAACTTTGTAAATCTATTAATCTGCCTAAGAAAGTATATCAAGCTGATTAAATGACAGTTGAAGTGTTCTGTGCAAAATATCGCAATAAGACAAAAAACCCTCTGAAAATATATTATATGTATATATTCCCATACTCAGCCTCCTAGAGAAGCGAGTTAATTCTGGTACACTGAATATCTTAAGAGATTATTTCTCTCTAAAGTTCTTTTTTCATCACGGCATTTTTGTTTAAATAGTTAAGATAAAACCTATCAGTAATGGAGGAGCAGAATGGAAACAGCTTCATTAAGACGAACACTCTGATAGTTCCCCTATTTCTGAAAGTTAAATTCTCTTGAAAAATTAATCACAGTGAATCTGGCAGAACTAATTTTAAAATGTGAGAACATGTGAGATGCTCTGCTTCTAGCCTGGAGTGAGATGAGATCAATATGTTAAATTAAGTTTACGTAAAACCATACAGAAGAATTTGGGTAGGCAACATTTATTCCCGGTCATGAGAGCAATTCCAATTTAGAGAGCAGTGAAGAGATGACTTGGTAAAAATAGTAGCGGCTAAAGTTAATGACAGAAAACAACTGCACTGAACTCATTTATTGTCACTCAGAAGCCTGGTATCAGTCGTATTCACTTTAAATCTTCTGAAAAAACCCACAAAACAGAGCTGTGAAACGTGAGCCAGTGAGTACATTAAAAAAAATTCCCAGGCTGTGATGCTGAATCTAATCCCTAAAAAAGTCTTCCTACATTCAAAAAGAAAATAATCAAAGCTACAGAGATTTTGGAAAAAATGACAAAATTAGTCCATGAATCCTTAAAATACAATTTCATAAACTTCCACTTAACAAAAATTTTATAATTTAATACAAACACACACAGAGTGGACAAATGTGCTATTTGGGCTTTCAAATCATCAAGGAGAAACTAATGGCGTGCATTATTTCTTTGTTGGGAGAGGAGAGAGCAAGCAGACTCATTATTATGTTGTTGCCTACCACAATTTTACTTATATTATGCACGTAGGCACTATTAATTGAGTGCAAGTGGCATTAAGCAGCAAAAATGCCAGCAAAAGTAATTTGCAATGCTGCAGAAAGCAGCGCTGTTCAGGCCTCCAGGAATTTCTCTTAAATCGCCTGTCCAGATATTTTGATGCTTTAACTTATTCCCCACTTAGATGTCTGGGCAAAAATTTTCAAGCTCCCTGTTTAGCTCACTTTTCCTCCTTGGATCCAAGTTCTTCCAGCAAATTGGAGACTATGCAGTAACCTGTGCCCCGCTGGTATTTCACAAACCAGTTACACAGAACAAAACTATCTATCTGGGCTGTGGATCCAGGTCTGCGCCCAGTGCAACTCCGTGAAGGTGATGGAATAGTGGTGTTATAGCTCAGACCAGACTTGGATCAGTACTGACAGGGCCAAAAATTCACTTAACATAAGGCAGCAGAAGACCATGGCATTATGCAGAACTGTATGTACGCTGCACTAGTTGCCAACCCTTGTACACAGGAGACCCTAAAAGGATGCTGGTGATGATTTATAGTTACACAGCCAAAGTCCAAGACTTGAGAGGATTTTTTAAGAGCTGCCAACAGATCTCCTTTTGCTTGGATAGTCATTCTGTTAAGTCAGCTGTATTTGCAGTTTTCAGATCATTGTAACTTAAATTGGTCATTATATTGGTATCAAAAGTTTAAATAAAAGTCAATAGAGGAAAATAGAATTTCATCAGAGTCGTCTGTTGCTGGCGACCTGGTATTAAACTGCAGTGACAGTGAAAGAGGAGGGAGACAGTTATTTTGTCTTCATTAACTCAGTGGAAGAAGTTAATTAGATTTCAAAACCTACCTTTTCTGTAAAGGTCTGATATTTTTAGTAATAATATTCATTAAAAAACAGTCCCTCTCTGGTTTCTAGCAAGCAAGCCATGTTGCTTCTTCAGTGAGGACCACGCCAAGGTGGCCGTCGCTGCCCGTGCAGCCTGGAGCCAGCTGCACGAGTGCTCTTCAGCCTACAAAATCCGCACCAGTGGTTTCATGGCAGTGATTCAGAAAAGTAAGTCCACATATGCCATGTAGTATACGTATGTATGATATTTCTAGAGGATTTTGCACCCCAGAAGGCTTTAGAAGAGCTAAGCAAACCAAAACACAGGTGGGAAAAGTGAACTACCTGACATCAGACACTTACTTTGCAAGAGACATTTCTTCAGAAAATGTTTTTCAAAGGGAAAGGCAGATTTCTTTTGAGAGGAAGTTGGAATGTAAATACTGTCTTTAGAAATAGCATCTGCTCTTTTATTTTTAGCATATGCTCTTCCATTTGTCATTGCAAAAAGACTCGTAAAACTTTCCCAAGCTTTTAAAATTCAAACATTCAACATTTTTAAGACAGCCATCAAAATCAAAACAGTTTCATTTTTGAAAATTTTCATTTTTGAAATTTTTCATTTTTGTTTCCTGTTGATTTCTTTCAGATTTTTTTTCTACAAGTAAAATATCCAGTCATTTTTGTAACAAAGAAAAGGTTTGGGAAGCCCTGGAATTTCTCACAAAAGGAATAATCCAGCTCCTACTTAGATCTAGTCATTACCAAACAGTGCAGCCCTGGACCATAGGCACAGGGGAGATGAAAGTTTGAAAAAGATGTTAGATATCCATGATCTCAGCCTCTGTTTGGGGTTAGCTGATGATAAGTCTACTTTCATGACCCAAAAATTCATTTGGATCCAGCTGGATATGTAGACAACACAGGTGACACAATATATCCTGGAAACTATGCTAAGGCACATGGAAAATAAGGAGGCGATTGTTGAAGTCAACATGGCTTCACTAAAGGCAAATCATGTCTGACAAATTTGGTGGCCTTCTACGACAGGGATACAGTGCTGGTGGATAAGGGACGAGCAACTGACATCATAGACCTGGACCTGTGCAAGGCATTTGACACTGTCCTGCACAACATCCCTGTCTCTAAATTGGAGAGACATGGATTTGACAGATGGACCACTCAGTGGATAAGGAGTTGGCTGGATGGTCTCACTCAAAGGGTTGCGGTCAACGGCTCAATGTCCAAGTGGAAATCAGTGACAACTGGCATTCCTCAGGGGTTGGTACTGGGACCAGTGCTGTTTAACATCTTTGTTGGCAACATGGACGGTGGGATTAAGTGCACCCTCAGGAAGTTTGCTGATGACACCAAGCTGTTTGGAGTGGTAAACACACTGGAGGGAAGGGATACCATCCAGGGGAACCTGGACAGGCTTGAGAGGTGGGTCCATGCAAACCTCATGAAGTTCAACCAGGCCAAGTGCAAGGTCCTGCATGTGGGTCAGGGCAATCCCAATCACAAATAAAGGCTGGGCGGAGAATGGATTGAGAGCACTGCTGAGGAGAAGGACTTGGATGTGTTGGTGGATGGGAAGATCAACATGAGCCAGCAATGTGCGCTTGCAGCCCAGAAAGCCAACCGTATCCTGGGCCACATCAAAAGTGTGATGAGCAGGTCGCGGGAGGTGATTCTGACCCTCTACTCTGCTCTTGTGAGACCCCAGCTGGAGTACTGCGTCCAGCTCTTGGGCCCCCAACATAAGAAGGACATGGACCCTTGGAAGTGAGTCCAGAGGGGGGACATGAAGATGATCAGAGGGCTAGAGCACCTCTTCTTTGAAGAAACGCCGAGAGTTGGGGTTGTTCAGCCTGGAGAAGAGAAGGCTCCAGGAAGACCTTATTGCGTCCTTTCAATACTTAAAGGGGGCCTACAGGGGAGATGGGGAGGGACTCTTTATGAGGCAGTGGAGCGATAGGACAAGGGGTAATGATTTTAAACTGAAAGAGGGGAGATTTAGATTAGGTATTAGGAAGAAATTCTTTACTGTGAGGGTGGTGAGACAGTGGAACACGTTGCCCAGGGAAGTTGTGGATGCCTCATCCCTGGAAGTGTCCAAGGCCAGGCTGGATGAGGCTTTGAGCAACCTGGTCGAGTGGGAGGTGTCCCTGCCCATGGCAGGGGAGTTGGAATTAGGTGATCTTTAAGGTTCCTTCCAACCCAAACCATTCTATGATTTTATTATTCTATTACATATTTTCTATTTTTTAAAAAAGGAAAAAAGATCCCAGCCCTAAAGTAACATGTATTTCTGTGCTCAGTGAAGTCAGCAAGAGCTTTGGCTTTCATTTATTTTGGTGATGAAAAACAACACATCTGTGGCCTTTCTTTCGAGGAAGAGGGACCAAAATGGGAAGGAGACAGGAAGTCAATGGCCTGACACCCGAGGCAGCCAAGACAGCAGGAGGCCAGGGTTATCTCTCTCGGGTGAAACAATCAAGATGGGGCGGAGGAGGCAGGGCAAGGCAGAGTGTGCTGAGTAAAATTCAATCAATCCAACAGTTACAAAGAGCTGAACAAGGCACTATATTTATCCAGGACCTGTCTTTCAGCTTATAAACCTTCAAACCAGTGAGCAGTTGCACTGGGAAGCTGTGCAGTAGCAGGCACTCCATCCCCGTTATGTTCATAACAGGTTTTCCAAAAATCATGTTACCTGGGAAAAACCTGGGGGCCCTTTTCTGCTAGTGATGCCCATAGGTGTTCACTGTTTCCTAGCACCACATCTAGCTGCATGTTCATGGGGAAAATTTACACATCTTCGATGCCACGGGAAGAGATTTCTTTTGGAGTAGTTCAGGCCTTTGGTGTTTGCAGGCTGTTTGAAATAGCTTGGAGGAAAAGAAAAATCTCTTTGCTTTATAAAATGCAGCTGTTCCAGAGCTAGGAGTAATAACTACTGCTCTCGTGAGATCGCTCTTCAGATATCACAGTGAGACCTGGTAACTTATTGCCGAAAAGGTATTGATAAAATACAGGTAGTTCAGTAAAAAGCAACAAAAAATGCATAGTGCCCTAGAGGGGCTGATCTAAACGAAAAAGCAAGAAAAACCCTTAAAAGCATATGAGCAAGGACTGGTAACTCTCTACAAATGTTTGAGAAAGGAAATAAATGTAATATGGTATAATCAGGAAAACTTTAAGGCAGGGAAACAGCGGTCAGCGAGTCCATATTAATACCTAGCACAAACGCTTGGATAGTTTGTGAAATAACTCCCTCACAATGGGTCAAACAAGTTTTTCCCAAAGCCTAGGAGTGCCTTCTCTTTTTCTCTCAAGATTTTCCAATGGAAATGAAGGGCTCACAAACATCCTAAGGTGGGAGGCTGTCCCTTTACATACTTTTTTTATCTAAATCCCCATAAACATAGCTGACCTTTATCTCAAAGCCTGAGGGCACGTCTTATAATGTCATGTTTATCAGATATCCACTCTTCATACCAACTTCAGCCTTGTGAAGAGCCTGAAAACTCTGTCACACTTCTATCCAGCCTAATACCACTTTGATTGCCACGCTAATACAAAGGCATATTACTGTATCTGGAGATTTCGTGCCTGCCTTTCTATCAGTTATATTGGCTGGCTGCTACCTTTTAATCTCATTAAGCTAATTTTCACTGAAATGGAGAGGTGGAAAGGAACAAAATAGCCTTTGCCAACACTTAGGTCCCAGGAAAAGAAGGAAGATTATTTACACGCACACAAACACGCAGCTCTGACTTCCCGCTGTTGGCATTTTCGTAACATTTGATCATCTGGTTGCTAAGCACACTGCCACAGTACCACTTGACATTTACATTTTATTTTCAGTTTATTGCTAAAGGTAGGAAATGAAGCACTCCCCTACTCTCTTAAATTATATTCAGCTTGCTAATAATACTGCTAAAAGCCCCATTCCATTTTATTTAATGAACTTGGAACACCTGATAAACATTCAGATGCTGCCAGGCAAACCTATTGCCTTTCCTGCCTGAAGGAGGCAGGATCTGTTGAGAGCATTTCCTCATCGGAGAGGAGGGCTGCTGAGGAAATCCCAGCTCTTGTAGTTTGGGTAGAAACTCACTGGAGCCTTCCAGAAGAGCTAAAAACTCAGAGCATACCAAACCCACAAAAGCCTCAAGTACCAACATCGAAAAACTCAGCTCCTGTAATTTAAAAGAACTGGCGGGGCCTTTTGCAACTGGGGAAGCCAAAGTGGGGGTCACCTCCCAATAAATAGCAGCAGCAATTTAATGCAACGTGCACCTGAGCATCTGACTGTGAGGCTGGCCTTCCTTGCTAAAATAGTTTATTAGACCAATGAAAGATCAGAAGCAAATTTTGCCAAACTCCTTATCTCTGAAAGGTTTTGACTCCCCAGTGGCTGCAGCTTAAATCGCTGAATAGCTGAAACATGCTGGCCTTTTGTGCCACAGCAAAACATGTGAAGTGAGAGCTTTACCTAATGTATAAATAAGTGACTAGGGCTCAGGCTCCGATGTCTAACTTCCAGACTCCCTAGTTAGGTGTTCCATCCCTCAGGGTCAATCCAGAGAAGTGCTGAATATCTCCAACTCCTGCTGATTATAACAGCAACTGCGATTTTCCAGCCACTACTAGGAGTAAGCAAAACATTATAGTCTCAAAAAGACCTCAGAAATAAAGTTGGGACCCTATTTCCCCAAGCAGACCAGAGCGGCGATGAGGATATCTCTTCTGCCCCAGGAAACTCCCACTCTAACGGACAACAACAGTCAGGGTATAAACACACATCTGTCCCTAGGAGACGGTGAAGGCTCCAGCTCTTCCCCATGTTTAAATGGCAAACAGGCAGCAGGGGCAGCCCAAGGGTGGCGGAGACTCCTGTAGCTCAGAGGTGACCAGGCAGCGGTGGCAGCCTGCTGGGATGGGTGCCAGGGCGCAGGAGGCAGCTCCTGGTGTGATTCCTGCCCTCTTCCAAACACAGAGGAGGAGCTGCAGGAGCAGGCTCAGCCCGAAGCAGGGCTGGAAATTATTCTGAAGAGTAATGAGTTTGCCTGTCCTCTGTTGCCTCACAGTCTGTCTACAATGGCTTAACCAAATGAACGCATACTGTTTCACCCCCCCTTTTTATCTCTCCCACAGTCCTGCACATCCCAAGCACCCAACCACAGCCCAGACCCATCCTTGCCCACTCCACCTCTCTCCCCTGACAGCCTCCAGTTCCCAAACCTCTGACTCCCGCCCTGTTTCCACATCCAAGCCCCAGCCGAGGTGCAGCTGGGTAGGCAGGGTAGGCTCAGGAACAGCTCTATCTCTTGTGGAGAAACAAGTTACCACCCGCCAGCTGCTCCGCCGTGACACACGCAGCAACCTACAGACAGGCTCTTCTCTTTTGCATGGGGAAAAAATAGCCTACCCCTCTGCACGAGGATAAACCATTGGGAAAAAGCCTGCAGATGGGGTGCACTCCCAGCACAGCTGGGTTCGGTGCTGGGGCTGTGCCACAGGAGCCAGAGCATGAGGAATTATCGGATCACAAGTTGTCCCTTGAGTGGCAAGGAGTGACAAGCGTGGAGGAGAGATGGTTAGCAGAGGAGAACCGAGAGCACTAGCTAAGCCAACGCACGGAGACAAGGATTTCTCTGGGTGGGTGGAGGATTCTGGAAGAAAATATTCACTTATTTTCCAAGATAATCGGTGTACTCCTGAAGAACAATATATTTTTCTGACAAAAAAGTTAAGTCACTTCTATTTGGTGTTAGCATGCCGTGCTGAAAGTTTGCCTGGGATGGCTCTTCCAGCTTTACAATTTAGAAACAGCTTAAGTGAAGATTCCTTGGAAAGTAGAGCGACTGGTCTGCGTTCGGTACCATGGCAGGGTGATCCACTGCCGTCAGCCCAGCGAGCCAGGGAGACGGCTCTGATATCGTTTGGACGTGCACATCACCCTCGGGGTTTGGCCTGCAGCATCTAGAGGGACATGGCATTTGCAGGTTTCAGCAGACTTGCAGATCACTCAAAGTTAAGCATTGCACCGAAAATTGTCATATCAGTTCTCCTGCCTAGGTTGTGCAACGTACAAGCACAGCATGAAGCAGTGGTGTGAGCTGCATGCCCTGCAGAGCGGTAGGTGTAATTAAAACCCCTGGTACTGGAGAGGTGCTGCAGCCTTTCTGAGTTTCCCTGTAGTTCATGTAGAATTACAACTGTGGTTTAACAACCAATTTAAAGTAGTTTATTGGAAGAATAAACATTGCATCACTTACTAAACTGCCAGAAATGTCTGTGTGTTCATAAATGAGGCGGTGTCTGGATCTCTAATTTTCTCTGTTGTAATTTTAACAAAAAAAAAACATTTTCCTAGGCAACAGATTTAATCTTCCTTCTTTATTATATGAAGCAGTTCCATTGTTTGGGAAGGGACAGTAGTCAATCAGCTGTAGTTTCTGTCTGTATGCAGATGCTTGGTAATACTTGAATGTACAATTCTGATTATTTATGAGCTTATTGCCCAATATGTGTTGCAGTTAATCCTCATAAATACTAGGCTTTGAGAAAAAAAGAAATAGCATAGATAAAGTTCCAGTCTCAGTGTGTATCAATAACATTGCCATTGTCCATGTGAAAGGCTGGTACCTGCAAATTTTCTGTCAAAAGAAAGAAACCAAATGTGCACAGTCCAGATTTTTTTCCCAAATTTCTCTTTCATGTGGCCTGAAATACAGATTGCAAATGTGACATCCATTCAGCTAGCTTCTCCTTTCTGTCTAAAGCTTTTTAAATATCACTTGATTATATGGCACTCATTGGACTGTTGGGTTCCGGGGAAAAGAGGATTTGTTCCTGATTTTTCTACATTTCTGCCTAATTAGATCTGCATGCTGGAGGGATCCCTGCACTCTAACACTGCGGTAAAGCCAACAGCAAAAATCAAATTAGATCCCCGAAGAACTGTGAAGAAGCTGTGCTTGGGTCACAGAAATCCAAGGGTTTGAACACAGTATGTGTGGCACCCGATTCTCACCGAGAGGTGACATTTGCCAGGCCTGTCCTTTGCTAAGCATAGCAAGGTTACTGATCCATACAACAGGAACCCAACTCTCCTCCAGTAAATGTTTAATCTAAGAAGAATGTACTGCATTGTACAAAAGCAGGTATAGAAAACCTCCCCTACGCTCCCAGAAATTTCACCAGTCCAATTAGCACATTGAAAAGGCGGCATAGCACTGGACTGTGCCTTACAGGCAACCAGCTCACCCAGGCTGATGAGACACAATTGAGACCTATGAAAAGGGAATGTATCTAGCACCTGTTTGAAGAATGAAAATAACAAATAATTAGGGAAGAAAATGAAACTTCGCTGAAGCCAAGAAGTAAGTTTAGCTCCACATATACTCATTCCTGAGGCAAAAGTTTTCTAATTAAGCATCTTATTGTGCGAGTGCACTGCCAGCCACCAGCTGGAGAGAGGAGAGAGCCCCTGTTGTGGTCAGTGGGCTCTCACCAGTCTCCAGCCTTCCCTCACCATGTCCCAAAACAATCCTGGGTGGAGGGTCCGGGGCCTCCTGGGAGCAGAGCTCCAGCACACACACAAGATCCACAGTCAAATGGAAAGGGGTACCACTTTCACAACCACTTTTGCTGAGTGACTGCCTGTGGGCAAGTTGGAAACCAGTGTTTCTCTAAATTAATGTCTCATTTCAATTGCAAGGTTACATTTTCCAAATGGAAATATTTTACATTTACACCAGAGGAACACCAGGGCGCTTTATGGGAAGGGATAGTTTCTTTCATTTCCACACTACCTCCATCTCAAGGACAGAAACATACTGTGTCTCACACCCCAGCAGTCATGTCTATCACCATCTAGAGGCTTTAACCAGACCATGACTGGGTTGTGGCCAGGTGTGGTACAAATATAAATGAGATCCAGCATTCCTGGGATGCCCCAAACAGTGGCTCCAGAACAGAAGCAGTTTTTAACCCTTATTTCACCTAATTCAGGTAGAAAGAATGTGAATCTGAGGAGCAGGAATATAGTTAGTGGAAGCCAAGTAAATATTTTCTTAACATACAAAGGTTTTGCGTTATCACTGATTTTGCTTTACTCAAGTTATTCTACTTCTCCATCATCTTCCTGTTCCCTGGGATAACAAAGAGAGACAGGCTGAGATAAATTGAGAACAGTCAGCAGTGTCTCCCATGTAATCTAGCATCCCTGAATTTGACATCAGTGTTGTTATGAACACATTGAAGAGTCCATGTTTCAAGTGACAGAAGCAAGAAATTACACTAACAAAACTGTTATTTGTGAGAGAGCAAACCTTGCAGTCAATCTAGATGTTTTCAAGCACTGGAACAGCATTTCTGGCCGGCACCAACACACCACCCTGGACAGGCAGCAGGAGTGTGGTGAAGCAGGAAACAGTTACTTCTGTTACAAAAGGGTAAGAGACTGTAGTTTTAAGAGAGGTGGTCACATCTGTGGAACGGTTTTCAGCGAAGAAACAAACTGAAAGTGATCCCATAACTGCAGTAACAGATGGACTTTTCATTTACAAAAATAAAAGCTAGAGAGCTTGCTGACTTATGATAGAGAATTACAGGAAGCAGAGGCAACAGATAGCCTCGAGATCAGCCCTTTGTACAGCACAGGGATGATACTCAGCACGTGGCAGAATACTCATCTCTTGAACTCCACCAGCTCCTCTTGTCACCACATTTCCTGGTCAGCATGATTTGCCCCACTGCCTGGCCAGCACCCACACCTGGAACCTGCACGTCACCTCACAAGCTTTATCAAACCATGCTGCCTCTCCCAGGCTCTCCAGGATACGGCCCCCTTTTCTAGACACCAAAACACTCACCCAGAGAGAGTTTTTGTGCATGAAAACTCTTTCTTACGCGCATACACACACACACACACTCGCTCACAGTCTCCCTGCTTCCCTTTCCTCTTTCAGGTCAACCATGAGCATGTGAGCCATTGGAGCAGCCCAGGTGAGGTAGCCCATGAAGATTCTCACTGCCCATTTACCAAGATTTTGGCTTACATTTCCAATGCCACCCTTATCCACCTCCGAAATGCCAAAGACTTTCTTAGATTTTACTACCCCGCTGGCTTTCATGTTGGGGACAGCAGCTCCTTATAAACCCCTAGAAATCTCCTTCCTTCTTTGTCAAGCTCTCCTTTGCCACAGAGGCTGTCCTTTTTCACAGAGCACTCACATCGACTGACCATGTGCTGACGCTCTCGTCTATGAGGCTGCCTGCTGGGCACCCTTGTACTCCCCTATCCATTGCCACTGGTCCAAGGACCTCTGCGCACAGAGCAGTGCTGGGACAGGATCAAACCACACTGCCCCAGCAGCGGTAACAACAAAAGGAGCCGGTGACAAACTTTTCTCTAGAGCACATGTGAAAAAGTGTGAGGTTCGTGATGGCAATCCCAGGAAATCCAAGATAACACCTCATTCCCCATTGCGTCATCTCTCAAACTCAATCTACTTCCAAAGGCAAATATAATAAAACAGAAGTTCAGCAACAGCATCAAAGGAAAGGTTATCTTTCACAGCTTGCTTCTGACATAAAACCCATCCAGACCGACTTGGATGTGCTCAGCTTGGTGAGGTAGATAGGCTGAATAATCACAAGCAGAAAGGCAAATGTCATAGCTGCCTTAACCAATTCACTACAAATCGTGTATCTGATGGGCTTAGATTTTTTCTCTGCTTGAGTAAACCAACACAAATTGGAGCGTATTGATATTGTAAATTCTCATAAAGTGTTCATGTGCCCCCAGGCCATTCCACCATCTACTATATGTAACCGGTCACCTAAAATCCCATGCTATTTCTTGTTTCTCTGGGACAAATAGAACAAGTTACAAATTTAGTTTGCAGAGGAATACCTGTATGCAACTGAAGAACAGTCATTCCTCACACTCTGCTGTGAATAAAACTGGCTAATAAGTAAGCAGGGTCAAATCTGAAGCTGTTTGGAATTCAAGAGAATTACCATTTTGGGGCATTAGCCTACTTCTTGCAGAGGCTGCTCGAAGATGCAGCATTTGCTGTTCTCTAGAGATAAGCTACCAAAATATGGTATAGTTATGAAGCTGAAAGCCTTTCTGTAGCCAAGTGGCGATGAAAAGGGAAAGACAGATACTAGGGAAATCCTCTATCATCCTACTCATTACTAGCTCCCAAGCACACATTTCTCTGCATTTTGTAGACAGGTGTTTCAGTTTGGACTCCAGACATGAGCCTCATATTGAGAAACCACCAGGTTTCTCAGTTCCTGAATAGCTCTCTGTTGTGCTTCGACCTCAACATTTTGCTTCCCTCTACCTCTTTTTTATCTTCTTTCCTGTAAGGGCTGTTAAATCCAGTTCCCAGTTCCTGCAGGGCGTGATACCATGTTATACTCTTCTGTAAGATGTTCAAGCTCCATCACGGAACTAGTTACAATTTCTGTCCCCCACTGCTCCTGCTGGAGAGTCAGCCCAGAATCTCCCTCCTCAGACAGTTAGAAACTTACAATCCTATCCTTTGTCTATTCACTGCATGAGTGTTAAAAATATTGTTGTTTATAAATGATTACTTACTGATTATAAGTAATCAAATTTACTTACGATTAGTTTACTCCTCTGATATCTGTTTCAGCCTTGCCCTGGGTCTCCTATACTCTAAAGTTTATTTTGCACAGTGTGCATAAGCACTGGGAAAGTTTACAGTGCATAGTGTGCCCCGATAGTCATGACCACTGCTATTTCACTGGGTTCTTGTGACCTCCTTTCACGTTACAGACTCTTTAGTTGTTCTTTTAGCCCTTTTAGGCAACTGTTCCACTTGAATCCATGCTTCTAAGCAGCCAGGATTTCAGAAACTATCCAAGGGGCATTGCAGGTGCTTTCTACAACAATATTCATATTTTCTACATGAAAGGGAAAACACTCCCTCTTACAAATTTGGGATGCCCTTCCTCTTTCTCTCATAACTTTCCTACACAGACAACCAATCTTGTTCTTGTTGTCATTTTGTGCAGCCCTATCCTATAGCATAAACTGCTATTAGCAGTCAACATTCATGAATCTGACCTCATTCTACTAAATTTCATTGCATTTTTATTTCTTTAGTTTTTACCATCATCTAATGTTTTCTGCATGACATTCTCATTCTCCTTCACACTGCTGGTACTTCTAAGTTCACATCATAAACAAGTTTCATTAGCACATGCCAAATTTTATGCTAGGGTGAAAGCTTAACTTCTTTTGTCTCCAGTCCACTTGTATGGCTGTAGGATCCTTCATGGTTTATTTTTAATATCCTTTGCAAGTCTTAGCTTGATTTTCATCAAGTCTCAATTCATTACGACACTTTTCAACTTGCAAAATGGAACTTCCCTTTGCTGAACAGCCACTGCTTCAATCTCAAAAGCTCTCCAGCTTCTGCCTGGGGGGGATGGGGTTTTTTTTTAAGAGATGCTCAGTTTGGTCTGGCAATCTTCATGGTTTGCCTTTTTCTCTTCGCAAACTCTACGTAACTTTGGACATTTGATGGGAATTATGTGTCTTCTTCATGTGCATCATGTCTTCCCTCCTCCACCACCACCTGCCTTGTTTTTGTGATTGTCTATATTTTAAGATCAGTCTACTCCGCTAGATGATATCTTCCTCTTTCTTGGATGGTCACCCTCCTCATAAAACAGTTCATACTGTAGGTATTCTTGCTGCGCAAATTCTGAGCAGCCTGTGCAGCTGCTCTTCCCTTTCCTTCAGAATATCTACACATCTCCATCTGAACTCCACCCTTGCCTCCAGCAGCATCCCTAATCCTCTGATCTTCTTTTTCAAGACAAGCAGAAGGCTGAATTTTATCAGTAGGTAGATCTTGTCAGAGACTCACTCTAAGGTAGTACACATGGCAGAACTACTGCTTACAGAAGTATCTTTGACTGCTCCTGCTCACTGCCTCCCTGTAACCACCTCAGTCTCCTCTTCTTAGCTTCTAACCTCAAAAAAGGCGAGGACAGAAACTTCACCAGACTCACCCAGGCTTCCCCTTTCTTTTCTCAGAAGAGATGCAGACAAAAAAAAAAAAAGTGGCTTCACTTATCTGAGTGTGCATCATATTACAGAAACCTAATAAGAAACACTGTCCCAGGCTTCCCTGATCGCTGACATGTGAGCCAGCTGCAAGGAAGGTGTAAGCATTACCTTCCCTCCCTGCTGCCTAAAGGATACTGCCACCTTTGGAGTCATTTTTGTAACCATCTTCCACATGAAGTCTCATATAGGCTGGGCTTTCAGGTAACAAGAACATTGCCAGTGCAAACAGGCACAGTTTTAAGAAGCAGATCCAAAGAAATTGCCTCCTGTAGTTGCTTTCTTGTTTAATACTAGGGAAAAAAAAGACCAAAACCCGAACAACAAAACAACACAACAACAACAACAACAAAAAAACAACAAAAAAATAAACCCTCAAAATGTTAACAATATTTTTTTATTCCCACCTTTCAGAATGTGCTTTTTTGGCCATTTTCACAGGCAGCAGCTTCATTTAGTTTCGTTTTATATTGACAGCCAAGATGGCTTGTAAATTCCCTGTTTGGAAATCCTGATCCTAAGCTGTGCAGCAGGATGACAGGCAGCAGGATGGCCATGAATGCACTGCCTCATTTCAGCTTGCCACTCTCTCTTCTTTGGAGACATCACTAACAACATCTTTAGTCATCGTGAGATGTCTGCTGGCCACAGCAATGCATTTGGGTTTAGGATTCTTTGCTTCCTACCTGAAAGCTCCTTTAAAACCCTGTTTACAGTAGGCTGAACTAGGACAGCAGTGCTGTTAACACCATTTTAGATGCAGCGTGCAAGTCACAGCTGCAAGTTCACTTACCACCAAAACAGCAGACTGACTGGTGTGTCCCCCTGCCCCAGGCGCCCAGATCTCTTCTTCCTCCTTTCAAATGGCTTAGAATTATTTTCACCCCCGCACAGCTACAGAGAGCTACCAGCCATCTTTTCAGTGCCTTCAGTTCTTAATTATGAAAAAGTTGATCTCTTTGATATTTGAAGGCTGGGAACAAATGCCACAATCCTCTTATTTGACTTCCAGAGTATTTTCACACTAAATACTTCCACCCTGAGACTTCTCTATTGAGCACATTAACTTGTATTATATACCCTGTATAACACCTTTCAGCAAGGCCTCAAAATTTGGTTTCAAAGACACTTCCCTTGGTGCTCTGCTAATAACTTTCTCCTTTAACTTTCCTCAGATCTGATCACTCATTATTTCTGATGTAACTAATATAATACGCCATACTTCCATAATTTTTGTCTCCCTTCCCATTTTTCTGCCATGAAAATTTAATTCAAGTAGAAGATGGGTAATGACAGTAGAATTCAATTCAAGTATGAGCAGAGTTCCCTTCCCTCTTATTTTTCCATTTACTTTTCTGAATAGTGCTGTGCAGAAAATATGGAGACCTATTTCTGTTTGGGACTGATGGCCTGTTCATTCCAGACACAATTATTTTTACCCTCTTTGCAGCACTCAAGCCATCATATTCCCCCGTCTGCCTTATCAGTTGTCCATCCTGGAAGATGGGCAGTACGTATCTGCCAAACCTTGCTCCAAGTAGCCATCACCCTTCAGAGGACCCTCCTCATCCAGACATGAGCAAAAAAATACCCCAAAACCCAACAACAAACAACCCCCCAGTTTTTTACATATCAAAATAAATCTTCAGTTCCACTCTTCCTTTTCAAATTGCATTTTCAGTCCTTAATTAAATCAGTGGAGGAAATGGACTCTCCTCCTCTGGACAGATGAGAGGGAGGCGAAATGGAAGAGGTGAATGTCTGCTCTCTTTCAGTAGTACTTAAAGAGATTCCAGTAAGAGTCATTGTACAACAGGAAAAGGCATTTTATTCTTCACATGCTGACTGTTTTCCAGCAATTTTGATTAAATTAGGTAGACATAGCAGGTCTATACCATAACACTGAATTGCAAGTTTACTCTGGTTTTGCAGCAGGCTGTTAACTAAGGTCACGAGAGAAGCAGCAATAATATTTCAATTATATAGCCGGAAAGATATTTATTACGCAGACATTCCAAAATAGTAGTGGCAGGTGTCTGGTTTACAGACACCATTTGGGATAATACATTCTGAAGTAATGCTGTCAACATCTTACTCCTTGCAGAGAGTTTGAGTAAAAGATTTTAGCCATTTCTATGAGTCAGTAAAAGGATTTTCTTTCCAATGAAGAAAGTCCCATTATCTCTTTGCGATACCTGTGGTGTCTCAGTCTTTCACAGTGCCTCCCTTAATCTCCTGATGCACGCTGTGGGTACAGTGAAAACCAGGATAACAGCAAGTTGTTTGGACACTAATTCAGTGACAAAGAAAATGCTTTGTAAAGGTGGCAAACAGAAAACTCATGCCATGGTTACTGGTAGCTACAACAAGGTTTTTCTACACACGTCTATGTGTTGAATTATCCACAGACCGCCCCAAGTACCATTCCTTCCTTTGTCATCTTGAAATGCTGGCATGAAAAATAAAGTTTGCTCAGTCAACCCCTTGCGGGCATCTCCGTGGAGCATAAACAGACAGTTTTGAATCGAGGCATGAAACACGGTACCGAATCAGGCCTTTCCTCAGAGTTCTGTACTGCAGGGAGCAGAGCTGGAGCTAACTCTATTTCTCCGCAAAAAAATCTTCCAGCTCCTTCACAGTCTTTTCAAGTGGATTCCAGGGTCTTTGGTTCTCCCTGAGGTGTTCAACATGCTCCACAGTCCCTTTGAGGAGGACACTGGGTGAGGACAAATGTGCCACGCTGCATCCCAAGAAGAGCAGCTCTGTGTCCCAAGGCCTGGAAGGAGCCTGAGGGACAGTCCCAGGGCTGAAAGTAGCTGTGGTGGGAACAGCCCAGGCAGCCAAATGTCCCACCTCAATTCTGTTTGAAGTCACACACCGGCATCAGAACTACACGTGTGCAGCACTGTGAATGCACAAAGCATTTTTTGCAGTGTCCATAGGCTTCAATAAAAAAAGCCAGGAACACTTTGAGAAAGATTTTTGCAGACAGTCAACTGTGTTAAAATGAGGGCTGAGCAAACCCAGCCAAGGCTGATTCTCCAAAAAAGTTTTAATCAGAAGCTTTGGAGCTGAACTCTTTGCTCCCCTCTGCTCCCAGCCTGGATGGTCTCGTCTCTTCTCCCTCTACCAAAGTGCAGCTTTCTTTTTACTTAGACTGCCTTGGAAAATGCTCTTTTCAACGTGCAACTACCCCGTGTGTTTTCCTAGTCATAGAGAACACTGTTCTAGTCATTCAAGACAACTAACCTGTGTAGACTTACATTTTCTTGACATTCAGATTTCATCTGCTCTCTTTCTTGTTTTTCAGTTCGCATCACCCTTTTCGGGTTTACTTCTTTTCTTCCTCTCTCTATCCTCGGTGAACAGTGATTCAAACTTTTTAATCTACCTTCTCAAGGCAAAGTGCTCAGAAACGGGCACACTGGACTTTCCTTCCTTACATTAAATGAGTAATTATTTTCTAGGGCAGACACTGAACTTTCAGACAGAAAGGGATAAGTCAGCAACGTGCAGGAGAGCTTGTTTCCCTCCTCGCAGCAGAGCACTCCCAGGCAGGTAGATGAAACATTTGCATCTCCATCCCGCCCTGAAATACTCTCATCTGCCCGTTCCCAAGGCACCATTTGCATAAGAGCAATCTACAGGAGAGCTGCCCAAACAATCTTGCCTCTGCATCAGAAATACAGTCGAATTTTTCCTCAAATGAACAAAGCACCTTTATGTGCTAAATCATTTTCAAGTGGGAGGTATCCCAATAAAACTTTAAAGGTATTTTAATAGGAGGGCAGCCCACTAGAATTTTAACTACTATCCGCAGAGCAAAGTCTATGCAGAGAAGCAAAATATAAAGCAGCACAGGGTAAAATATTCAGTCATCTTTTTAAACAGCGCCTGTGTCAGAGAGACCTGAAAACCTTACACAACCTGCTTTTATGATAATAGACTAAAAAATTAGAACGAAAGAAAGCGCCCACAAAACATCATCAAGAGACTTAAATAAAACATTATGCGTAAAAAGAAGTATTGCTGTTCGTTTTCTTCTTGCCTCTTTGTTTTTTTAACCTGTCCCTCCCCATTAGCTGTTTCTTTGGCCGCCTCTGCCCATCAGCCTCCCACTCCTCCTTTTCTTTGCGCAGGAGCAAACCCTGGGCAGTGCGGTAAATCCTTCCTGCGTTTCCTCCATTGCATCAGAGATCAGAAGCTGGCCCCAGAGCACCCACCAGACTTAAAGACACTCGCTGTGGTTAAGGGGGGAGGAATTTGTAACACCCTGCTACGGCCAGTGCTCTCTGGCTGTAACAGCATGCCGAAACACTAACAAAGGGCAGAATGAAACTTGCATGGGAAATACCCCTTTGGGCATTTTCTAACAGCCAGACTCCTGTCTCAGCACCCTTGGTAGAGCTTGGTAACGTTTATGATGAACTGGGGCATTCTTCTCTCTATCACCAGCCCTGTGTCCAGGATACAATTTTTGAAATGACCGCAGTGATCAAAGAAAACATTAGCGGGGCCAAACTAAGTGCAATACCAAACACCCCGCGATTTATTTGTTCTGTTTGCAGCCAAGGACACTGTGAAACTAATTCTCGCTTGTGCTTTTGGATGGCTAGTTTGCATCACCAGTGGTGATTTGAAAATTTTATGTTATTTCCTGCAGTTCAGACCTTGAACTGCATGAGCAATCCATAGTTATGATGTTCTTTTTCTTATATCAAACTCAGGAAGTGTGTGAACAAGATGTTTTTTCTTTGGCGTGTGCAAATGTCAAGACTGGTGTCTACTCTATGCAAAGTGCTTAAACCCATTTCAGCTGAATAACTGTGCAACAAAGATTATCTTTCTGTATATTCCCAGATAACACTTTAGCCGGCTGAACTTTATTTTGCTCTGAGCCGCAAAATTAGGGGCGTGTAAGAATGATCTGTAGTGGCACAAGAGTAACATCTGCCTTTATTAGCAGGAGTATTGCATTTCTCCTAACTGCCCTTCTGCGACACCTCGTAATTTCTCTTGGCACAGTAACCTATATAAACTTGAGCAGAGCATGGCCCTACCTCCCCACCAGCTCAACCACCCCCTGCGTATGAATGAAGAATTAACACTTTCTGCTTTCTCCTCTTACTATTGAGATCAAGTGAAACATTGCCCTGGATTTCAAAACAGTGCCAGTGCCTGTTTTCGCACGTTTTCCTGGAGAATTTCTTTCAAAAGAGCTTTTCAATTCTGATTTTCCCCCTCTCTTCCCTACGCTCAGCGATGGCAGCAGCTCTGCGCCGGGCAGGGCATTGCGGGGGCCCTGCCTGCCACCTGGCAGCCCTCCCCACGGCATCCTCCGCACCGCACCGAGCCACCCTCCTTCCCACCACAGCGAACAAAGGCGCAATTGTGCCCGCATGGAGCAGCAGGGCTTGTTTTCCAGCCACTGGTCGCCTGGGGAACGCACCCCGTCCCTCCCGGTTCCCGACACACCGGTACCCGAGACACACACAGCTAATTTCCCTCCCTGCATCCACAGGGCCTCCCACCACGCCGTAACTGGGACATTTTGTAAACTGGTGGCTGCCCAGTGTGGTATAGGCTGCTCCAGATCCAGGTGATTTGCCCGCATGCCTGAAAACACAGGCTGTGATTTTGAGCTTGTAAGCACATCATGTTTCTTTGGCAAGCTGTAACACCTGTGCTAAAGCAAAGCAGGGAAAATTCAGGAAAAGGAGAAGCAATGGCCAGGCATCCTCTTGAATAACGATACTGCTCTTCTAAATATGAACACCTCTAGATATGTCTAGGAATGAGGGACTTTTCTTTTTTTAAAATACGTTTCCTTATTCAGTATTATTTTTCACTGATTATAAACTTACTTGCAAGCAGTTTGACAAGCAGCCCAGAAGTGCAGCTTCATCCTCCCATTTGCACCACAGAGAAGGAAGATAGAGAGCAGTGTGCTCGAGCACCAACGCCACTTTTCCTGATGAAATATTACAGCTGTAGCACTTTAGCTGAGGTCAGACTCTTCGATACAACCCTGTGTATTCATGCAGGCTGGCCAAACCCCAGTATCTCTGGGCACAGCAGGGGTTTCTTTGCTCCTTGCTCTCAGTTTCTGGCTACGCTGCTTAAATGCTTTCTCTCTTGCATACATTTTCTTACAGCATATTTCCAATTTTGCTCTTTTCTGTGCCTCTTTCTCACCTGCTGTTTGCGCACTGAGGAGAGCTGTGTGCAGATAGTTAAACAATACCCCGGGAAATCCCACCACAGCTCCATGCTTTCAACTCCTCTGCAAGCAGCTCAAATCCACAGCTCACGCCTTTTTTTCCTCCTCCCTATTTTTAATCTGCCTGGCTCTGTGTTTGTTGCATTTGCTCATAACAGAAGGGCAGCCATTTCACTCACCAGTTCCAGTCAGTTTAACCCAACCCATAATACCATCATTGTAGTCAGCTTGCTGAGAGCTGGAAAAATTAGACATACCTGTTCATAATGAATGCTGATAATTACACAACACACAAACAACAAAGCAGTCTGCCAGATCCAATCACCGCCTCAATTTGAAGACATTAACATTGATAATTGCATACTGTGGAAGCTCAGAGGCACTAAACGAGGTTGCCTCCCCCATACTCATCAAAAGAGACAGTAGCAGAGCAGAGGAACTTGCTTTACATACTAGGAGGAAAAAGTTATATGACAACTCTTCTACAGATGAGGAATGGGATACAGAAATAATCATTCATCCAAAGGCGTGATAAAGAGTGTGTGGGGTAGAGCTGGAACCAGGTTACCATAAATTCTTGCCAGTAGCTTTGGCACTAAGCCATCTTTCTAAGACAAACTCTGGGACAAAACTGAAAGATTTTGTGAGGATGTCCAGGACCCACAAATTCTATCTCTATGTGTAATTCTTTCTGGAGATCAAATTCTTATTTCCCGGTTTACTACAGATGAATCTACAAGAGTAACTGAACTTTTATATCTGTTTGTCCATGTGGTGAAAGTGAAATGTTTTTAGCTTCTGTGGGGGAGGACACACCATAGACAGTGGCATTCACATCCAGATGCTCCATTTTTGTTAGTGTGTGATGCAACACCTTAAATGAGCTTATTTCTGGGTTCCTGATTTTCTGTTATTATTGGTGCCTGTGAATGTGATCACAAAGAGATGCTTTTTGGTCTTAGGTTCCTACACCTGGGAGAACAAAGCCGCGACTTTCCAAACCTTACCAGTTTTGCCGCTTTTTTTTCCCCCGAGCACGTACTGAGCAAGTATTGTAATTGCACTAGGCCAGAGCATGAAAATTCTCCCATCCAGCATTGATTTTCACCTCTATTTCCACAAGACTCTGCTTTCTCCGTTCCACTTACCTGTATAATATAAAAATGATACAATCAACACAAACACAGGTATCTTTTAAAACAATCCCTGCTTTCCACACCTACCACCTGCAGCAGGATGAGGTGTCACTTGCACTGCGTGGCACAGTACCTACAATTACCACTACACATCAGCATACTTGCAAGGCAGCCGCATACTAAAAGCCTGATCTTACTACCACTGATGCTGGAAGCTGGAGAATATAGAAACATGGAAGCAAGAGAATATAGAAACAGAGCTGTAATACAGACCTGACTTCAGCGCTCATTTTACCCACTGTCTTGCAAAAATCCCATGTGTTTTAGATCCCTCGGCAGGACACTGGTCAGTCCGCCTGCCCTGGCTGCATAAATCCCCAGCTTGGGCTCTAGAGATGTGCGGGGAGGTTTTCTGTGTCCGAAGCTGCTCCTTCCTGCTGCGAGTGAAAAGAACTGATGGGAAGTGCTAGGTGTCTCCATCCCCTCATGATAAGAGTATTGAATAAGGTAAGAAACATGACTTCTAAACTCTACTGAGCCCAAGAAAGACTGAATTTCGACATTCGACACTGAAGACAGCTGTCTGACCCCTGGGCCTTAGAGAATTTGGGGGAAAGACTTCACCCCTCCCTCTGTGGGTGGCTGTGCACAGGCAGACAGCATGAGGACTTGGGCGCCACGGCCAAGTCTGACTCTTCCTTAGGAGAGAAGGTTGTCCTCTCCCTCCACCACACTAACCCATCAGAAGGAGGGAGTCACAGCTCCAGCCACATCCAGGCTTTCAGGCTACCCCAGAGCAGTCATGCCATTCAGGTTCCTGCCTGCCTGAACCGTGACAGCTCTGGGGGGAGAGAGGTACCCGTCTCTTGTCTAACAGGTGCTTTTAGGCATGAATAGGTGACTACAGTAAGTGCCCAGGAAATTTCAAGTGCCGTATTGAGACGCCTCGCAGTGCAGGAAGAAGACAGACGGGGTTATTGTCTGAGCATTAGGCTTTGGGCACCTAAGTCTCAATTTAAGCAGGCTGGATCCTGCACAGAGCTAACACCTTATTAAGTGTTCATGTTCCTTTTCCAGGCCTTTCATAACTCCTTGTCTATTAGCTGTCCCTGCTTAAGTTCCTCTCCTCCTAGCACAATGGCACCAAAAAGGTAGGCCTGGTCAGAATGTTTTCAAAGTGGTATTTAGTCAAATATCCCTCTACATCAAAAATGAAACATCTCGGAGGAAAATGAACATTTCAACAGAGTTTCACTTGTGACCAAAACGAAAACCTGGGTTGGATACCTGAGGTCTTTGATCTCAGACGAGGCATTTCAACACAGCTCTCTCTCACAAAGGCATTTGAAAGGGGCTGCTTTGTATTTTGTTTCCACAAAAGAAACAGAGACTTCAAAAACCTCAAAACTTTCCATGGGGTGGAATGGCTGTTCTTCATCCAGTTTTGCTCTAACACTTCTCAGGAGAGGGGCTCAGGTAGGTGCATTTATGTCAACCACATTGGTCATTAAAGAAACAGTGACTGGAAGCATGATGCATATTCTCCTCCTTGGTTTCCTTCAAAAAATCGCAATAAAGTAAGGTAGGAGTTCTCTGAACATTTTGCCTAATTCTCCTAAAAAGACAAAAGAAAAAATTAATAATCACTGTATTAAAATCTATTTCATGATTACAAAGTGTCTGGGAACCTCTTGTATCAATTGCTCTTCCTACGCATGTCCAATTAGCCTTCAAATAGTTTACTTCAAGCTTTTATCAAAGGAATAGTCTAGCTTGGTTTATGTCTTTTTAAAAGACACTTAGTAGACATTTTGTGCAAGTAATTATTGAAGTTGCAGTAGAAGAAAAAAAAAAAAAGGCTATCTTCTAACTCCATTACTGTACATTAATATATCTTTCCTGACATTTACTGTCAGGACTCAGTTTTCCTTACGGTCAATCTAGTTCACACAATTTAGTTTCTTATTGGCTGGGACCTTTTCAGACTAAGAATATCTCATAGTCCCTCTGTTGCATGATGATTCCCACCACTCTAGGTGTCTGTTTTATCAATCACAAGAACTATAGACTATTCCGAAAAATAAATTGTTTGCCTTGGAAACTGATATGATTAAAGTCAAAAGTGTGAATAAGATTTAGAAGATGTTGCCTTTGCATGATGTGCGCTCTCAGGAACAAAGAAAGAATTTCCATTTCCTATCTACCTTTTGGGCTTTCTCATTTTTTGAGTGCAATTTGCATTTGAATTCAGGACAGAGTGTAGGTTGATGCTGCATTTTTTTCCTTTCAAACAGATCTCATGTTATTCTTCTGCCAGGTGGGCCCTTGTGTTACTCTCCCAGTTCCTCGCAACATTGCAGTCAGTTCATATGGTCATATGAAATTACTGTCAATATAATGAAAGTGTTTCATTTCAAGTCTCCTGAACTTACTCATCTACTGAGTCATCAATGGCTTTGTGCTTGCTTTTATCCAAGGGACCCCCTAATGGGAATGAATGACATATTGGTTTAAATATCAGCCCAAAAGGGTGAAGCTAGATTGCAAAAGGAAATTATTTATAGTTTCAAGATGATGCAAAAATAGATAATTTTGTACCTCATATATTGTTGATTTATTGTAAAAAGATTTTCCACTTGAAGTAGTGAGTTAGTTTTATCTTGGATTGGGGATAGGGAAACAAATTGAGCAAAAGGTATCGATAAGAAATGACTGTTTCAAAACAATTAAAGCCAAATTATTTCCCTTGATAAAAAAGGAAGGTCAGACTTAAATTGAGTGGTACAATTTGATGGCTTCTTCCTTCCCCTCTAGATCTTTTGTGTGTGAAGTCCTCTTTAGGCTCTCAGGCCAAAAAAAACCAGGTAGGAGAGCATTTCTGGAAAAGCTT
This sequence comes from Dromas ardeola, assembly GCA_013398915.1. Classification (NCBI taxonomy): domain Eukaryota; kingdom Metazoa; phylum Chordata; class Aves; order Charadriiformes; family Dromadidae; genus Dromas; species Dromas ardeola. The sequence continues at coordinate 41,515 of VYZM01003946.1, forward strand.
TCCATCTGTTCTGCCACTGTTCGGCTGTAGTGGCCTCTCAGTTCCCATTACCAGGTGCATGCACATACTCTGGCATGGGTGCAGGGAGAGGTACCTCCTGTAGTTCAGTAACACCGTAGCCAAGCTGAGAGCATCCACCTGCAGAAGGGAGTCATGCACACTCAGAACAAGCCGCCGCAATGGCGCTCACACTTGGTGCTCCAGCCCCACACCTGGAGCTGCCCCAGCTGGGAGCGCTGCAGAAGAAGTATTCTGGACTGATTTCTACATCCCCCTTCAGTTCGGATAGCACTGCATATTTTAAAAAAAAAAAAAAACATAGAATCACTCAGGTTGGAAAAGACCCTTGGGATCACCAAATTAAACCATCAACCCCACTCTACAAAGTTGTCCCCTACACCGTATCCCCCACCACCACATCTAAACGACTCTTAAACACATTCAGGGATGGTGACTCCACCACCTCCCTGGGCAGCCTATTCCAGTGTCGGACCCATCGTTCTGTGAAGAATTTTTTCCTAATGGCCAGCCTAAACCTACCCTGTTGCAGCTTGAAGCCATTCCCTCTTGTTCTATCACTAATTACCTGTGAGAAGAGACCAGCACCAATCTCTCTACAGTGTCCTTTCAAGTAGTTGTAGAGAGTGATGAGGCCTCCCCTCAGCCGCCTCTTCCTCAAACTAAACAGTCCCAGCTCCCTCAATTGCTCTTCATAAGATTTATTCTCCAGGCCCTTCACCAGCTTCGTTGCCCTCCTCTGCACTCGCTCCAGCACCTCGATATCTCTCTTGTATTGGGGTGCCCAAAACTGGACACAATACTCAAGGTGTGGCCTCACCAGTGCTGAGTACAGGGGGACAATCACCTCCCTACTTCTGCTGGTCACACTATGTCTAATACAAGCCAGGATGCCATTGGCTTTCCGGGCCACCTGGGCACACTGCTGGCTCATATTCAGCTGCTTGTCAATTAGAACCCCAGCGTGTGCGCACAACCAGAAGGGACTGCTGTGAATGATGCTCAGCAAATGTCTAAGAGTTGTCAGATAAAGGCTTCATCAATTTTAGTATCCTTAAACAATTTGCATTAAAACAAAGACAGATGGGATGTCACTGATTGAAGGAATCACTTCCAGCAGTGAAATATAAGAAGGCAGCGACTAAAAAGGTGCTGAAAGGTTTTGAGGTTTTTCGTGCTGCCCAGAGCTGAGATGGATAGCTGAACGTGTCATAGTTTTCAAAGCTAAGGGATAATACCCACTCACAATATCACCTTTTTGGTAGAATATGGTCAGCCTAAAAGGGGAAAAAATCAAGAATACCCACTTGACAATGCTGACAGAAAAACCTGTCACATATGAAGGACTGAGATTAAAATTAAAAAGTGAAAATGAACAGTGAGGTACAAAAAGCCAGGTATTTGCCTCAAGACAGCAACAACAAATGGTAGCTTCTTCAAGTGCAAGGTCTTTGCAGCAGAGGCATTTTGCTTGATGTTTATGCAGCAGGTAATAGGGTTATAATCCATGTGTAGTGCTCCTAGTGCCACCTTGACTACTAGCGCAACTGGATAAGTAGCATGGCTGCAGTCTAACACTGGCAAGCCTGGACAGCAAAAGAAATCGTTAGGTTCGTTAAAAGATAGTCCAATTCCTCTAGAACACTACTTCCTAGCCCTCGAGAAATGCTGCTGCTGTTTCACCTGATCAAAGGACTTTGCTTTCAGGAGGAAACAGCAGGTGAATAATTCTACCCCCACCCAAAATGGGGTGTCTCCATTAGCAACAGTGAAGATTCTCCTCCTCCATGAATAAATGCAAAGTGAGATTCCTGGGAGGAAAGCAGCTCAAAGGCTGTGTTGTCTCCTTTGCTTAAGCTCCAACATCAGAGGCAAGCTGTTCTAACATGATGAACTGAAAAAAGTAACAGAAGCTTCCAGTCTAGAAGGTGCAAAAAGCAACTATGCACCAAAGGAAGTCTTTTGTATCCTCAATTCAGGTGTCAGTACCTGACTTCTTGCTGTCAGCCAGGGTATCATTCACCAAAAAAAAAAAAAAAAAATTCTCTGCATTTCAAGGAAGTCCTGTGGACCGAAATTTAATCTGTCCATCAGTGAGGTGCAGTATCTAATATGCAACTTGTCCTTCCCTCTTACTCCCATGGGTCAATGCACACTTCTCGTTATTTGTAAGATTAAAGATCATGCCATTAGCAGAAGCCGTTCATGACAAACAGTTCAGGCATTTGACTTCCCCAGAACAGTAGATGTTGATTTTTGCTATAGCTCCAGCAAAGTAGTGATTAACTGGAAGCTACTCAGAGTTCCAGTGCCAAGGTGGATAGAAAGCACTAAACAAGGTCTTGTGAACATCTTTTCTCTCTCTTATTAAAAGAAAAATTTGCACATCCAGGTTAGCTGACACAATTCATTCTGATGACTTCATTTCTGGCTCTGTTTTCCAGTCACAGGTTAGGGGTATTTGATATTAGCACCACTGTGTGTTTCTCCGTTCAAAGCGGCCAGAGAGTGCTGCCAAAGCAGAGCTGTATCATGGGCTTAAACTCAGAATGAATCATAGAATTGTTCACATTGGAAAAGATCTTTAAGATCATTGAGTCCAACCGTTAGCCTAGCACTGTCAAGTCCATCACTAAACCATGTCCCTCAGCACCACGTCTACCTGTTTTTTGAATACCTCCAAGGATGGTGACTCAGTCACTTCCCTGGGCAGCCTGTTCCAATGCTTGACAACCCTTTCGGTGAAGAAATTTTTCCTAATATCCATCCTAAACCCCTCCTGGCGCATCTTGAGGCTATTTCCTCTTGTCCTATCGCCTGTTCCTTGGGAGAAGAGACCGACCCCCCCCTCGCTGCACCCTCCTTTCAGGTAGTTGTAGAGAGTGATGAGGTCTCCCCTCAGCCTCCTTTTCTCCAGGCTGAACAACCCCAGCTCCCTCAGCCGCTCCTCATAAGACTTGTGCTCCAGACCCCTCACCATCTTCATTGCCCTTCTCTGGACACGCTCCAGCGCCTCAATGTCTTTCTTGCAGTGAGGGGCCCAAAACTGAACCCAGTATTCGAGGTGCGGCCTCATCAGTGCTGAGTACAGGGGAATGATCGCTTCCCTAGTCCTGCTGGCCACACTATTTACAATACAATGATACATGATACAATGATACAGGAAATTCAGGTGCACATTCAACTAACACTGCCTCCAGCTTCTGTCACTCAGGTCTACCAGGAGCTGAGCAAAAGGAGATGTACACCACTACGCCATGTTAAGCACAAGCCTCGGTGACCCCAGGCCCTGTTGTTCAAAGTCTAACCAGAGAAATCCCCAGTTTTCTTGTTCTCCAGGTGTCTCATTCTTCCCTGGGCAGAGGGAGGCTGCTCCCTCTGCACCAATGCTTTTGATGCTGTGAGATGTTGATACAGCTCTTTCAAAATAGCACAAAAAATTCAGGCGGTTGAAACGTAAGGGGAGCATTCAGGCCTCGTAAGAATTACTCCTCCTTCTGCCACTGGTTCACTGCTCCTGTCTTGTAAGCAGTCTTCGCCTCAATTCCTCTCTCACACCTCTAGACGAGTCTGACTCATTTGTCTTCCAGGGATGTTTTAAGATGTAATAGATGTTTTATTATATAGTACCATAAGCCTTTTGGATGAAAGGACCAATTTAAAGAATTTACTAATGAAAACCATTAATAATGAATGTGATTACAGAGCTTTTGCAACAATTCAACAACTTCAGAATATTTCAACGCCTGCATTATCCATTTACGATTTTAAAACAGAGGAAGATAACAGAATTTTTACAGACACTTGTAAAAGGGATCAATCCTACATGACTATTTAAAAAGTGAGGATTTCTTCTGGGAAAAAAACCAAATCCTGTCAGTGGGGAAAAAAGGAAGGGGAACAAGTCTTTAACATATAGTACCAATTTCTAGGTCATAAAAAAACCTCTGAGAAATAAGCATAGTTTCAGATGGCAGGGGGAGGGACAAGTGGGAAGCGCTATAGCTATTTCCAAAGGAGTCAAAACCAGACAGAGATTAAAGCACTGAATATCACAAGAAAATCATAAATCATTAACATTGAAAACAGGACAGTAGAGGAGAAAATGGATGAAATAGCAAAAAGAGATTGTTTCTAATGGAAAATAAGAAGAAAATAAGAAAGGTTGCAGCACTTGCAACCTGGTTGAAGCAATTGCTTCAATCAGAATTCAGTGATGCAGTCTGACTTCAACAAAAACCTGAGTTAAAATTACAAAACCAGACGTCAGTAATACTAAACCTTCGGCAGACAATGTCACTAATCACTAGACATCCAACGGGTGTTAGTTTAGTTTGCCGAAAAAAGTCTAATTTCGTCCTACTTAATATTTGAAAGGTTTTTAAATTAACACCAGTATATGACTCCCACAAGATTTTACAAAAAGTCGTGATCTGTCGCTTGCATTCAACACAAGTATTCACTAGAGAAACATAAGTTGATATGCTTGCTTGATGTTCACAAAGCATTTTGAAGATGAAAAGTATCATGTACTAAACATTAAGCTAGTCTGACCGTCTTCTCATTACACTGCAGAGAGACAATCTGTCAGGACAAGAAAAACGAGACACAGAGCTGGTCTGGTGAGGATCCTGTTTTGCCTTCGAGAAAATGTTAAAATAATTGATAGTTTCAATAATAGATAGTTTCAAAGTATTAAGCATTCCTTTGCTCACTGCTTCAAAGGGGTCCCCAAATACCTAGAAATAAAACTATTTTCCTTCTCATGTTTGATAGGAAAAAAGTACTAAAAAGATTTTTAAAAATACAAATAGAGAGATCTATCCACTTTTTGATCCACCTTTATCTAAAATTAAAAACAAATTTGAGTGCTTTACTTGTCCCCCTGTAATGAAAAGCCTCACAAAAAGACTCTGATGTGGACCTAATTTGCATTCTGAATATGCTGAATGGACTACAGAGACTATAGTAACCTTTAGAGAATCTTTGCTGCGTTAAAAAAGTAATTCATACCCTATCTCCTTCTACAGAAAATGAAAGGTTGAAAGATGTAAATTAGACAAAACAAACAAACCTTTCATAGTATATTATGAGCTCCAGGTCTCCTGTGCATTTACTAAAATTTCAGTAATTCCTCTTCCAATTTCAAGCACAGTAAACTTGGACCATTCGACAAACTCCTTATCACCATTTTATTTAAGTGTTGCCACATACAGAAGCATATTTCAAGGAGAGATGCATTGAGAAACAACTTCTTTGAACTCGTTTTTCTCTTCCATACGCTCTCCACCATGCCATCAAATGGATGATAAAATTTTTATTGTTTAAAACTCCCATGATTTCCAGCCTGGCTAACTGACTTTTAGCTTACATGACCAGGCAGTGTATGTACGTCTTCATAATTCTTTAATTCATGTGTTGAAACACACTGGCCTGCCTCAACAGGTGTTAGCAGCATGGTCAAAGTCCCAAACAGAATTCAGTTCCTGCTCACCCCATGAAAACAGAGAGCCGCGGAAAAGAGAAACATCCTCTAAAAACCCCAATTAAGAATTTGGGAACAACATACACCTGTCTCACGTGAGAGACAGTGAGCCTTTCTAAAGGCTCAGCTCACACAAAAGGTGTCTGTTAGGTACCAGAATTCCCCCAGCTTCAGTGTTCATGGGGTTGTTCAGTAGAGGGCAATAAAGTTACCTTCAAAAGCAGTAAAATAATAATTTGCTAATGATTTCTTATCCCCACCCAAAAGTTATCTGACTTTTATCCTTGCAAGCTGTCTATATTTCTTTATTTCCCCTTGTCCTTGTAACCACTCTGCAAGTCCTACATAACCATGCCATATTGCTTCTCCATATCCCCCCAATCCTTGGCTGCTCTGCCCTTTTGTCTTCCATTACACAAGTTTCTCTGCAGACCTGAGGTAAAGACAGCATCCATTATATTCGGCTACGGAGACACTAGCCTCTCTGACATCTGCTTTGCAGATCTCCAACTCCAAGGAGTGCTGGTGCAAGGTGAAATTTGTCCTCCTGCCTTGGAAGACAGATGTCTGCTTGTGCAAGAGACACATGGTTTCACATCTTCCACCTCCTGTGGTTAGAGCTGTGGTGGAGTTATGTTAGCTCTTTTTCAAATATGCCCAGTATTGCACTACCCAAGCACCGGAATGGACAACCTAGTTATTAGGATTTGCTACCTGGAGCTGGAGATACCCACAAGTCTTGTTATCACCAGCTGAGGAGAGATACTTCCAAACCTCCCTTGACTGCTGACAACTGACACTGAAGGGGACAGCATGACATAATAAAACCACAAGCCTGCAGAAATCTGTGGCTATAATTGTTATATTAATACAGTGGAAGCAAAAAGCCTATCTCTACACTGGGCATGCAGAAAGGTAAAGTCTCACTCAGGCACCACATTTAAGCTGGTTTGTGTTGTCCACCTGACAAGCCTTTTATTAAACCTCAGAGGATCCATCTGAATTTTCCATACCCAAGCAACTGATTCAGGGATGCAGCACTCACAAAAGTGGGAAACTAGAGTGACTCAGCATTATTCATTCACATTATTTGGTTTAAAGGGACATTTTACACAGAAGAAAATTTTTGTGGAGAGGAAAGCGGAGATTCTTAACATGTGCTCTTTGTGCTCTAGGATTGCAGCAACACTATTATCCCAGAAGCAGAGGGAAAAAAGGGCTGTGAGAGGCCATCCAGCCCTCCCCTTGCCCAAAGGTATGATCAGCTTGATCTAAACTATTCCCAAATGATGTTTATCTAACCTGCTTTCAGAAACATCCACAAGCTCCCCCCAGCCATTTAGCTTAATGCTTCAGTATGTGACTTGCTCTCTTCACAGCACGCAGGAAGAACAGGCTATGCTTTTTGTCTTAGTAACTATCTTTTACGTGCAGTTTTCATTACACTTGCCACTTCTCTTTTAGCAACTGAATATGCTCCACTCTTTCTACTTTTATCCATCTACACTTCTCATGATATTTGTTGCTCTACTCGGAATTTTACCTGTTCATACCTGATAATTGCAGTGTCCAAAACTGGACACAGGACTATATCTTTGAGGCTTGTAAGATTTCTGTTGAAGGGTTTACTGTAAGGATTTTTTTGTCATTTCTATCTGTTCTTAGTCCCTCCACAATGCTGCCTTGTTCCCCCACCAGGTGACACTACCTGCCATCCTAGCCCTGCCCTCTCCCCAACCTCCCTACCCCCGACCCCGCTGTTTAGGTTGTGCAAGACAGCAATTAAATCCCAATTTTTCCTTCCTTTCCCAGGCGGAACAAACCCAGCTCTCCCCAAGCCTCTCCTCCTATGTTACATGCTCCAGAGCCAAGACCACCGCTGTGGCTTTCCTCTGGCCTCTCTCAGTCTACTCTTGTATTGGCGGTGCCCAAACTGCGCACCATATTGCAAATGTGGTTGCATGAGAGGTGACTAAAGACAGACAATGAGGTGCTGGAGCAGGTCCAGAGAAGGGCAATGAAGATGGTGAGGGGTCCGGAGCACAAGTCTTATGAGGAGCGGCTGAGGGAGCTGGGATTGTTCAGCCTGGAGAAAAGGAGGCTGAGGGGAGACCTCATCATTCTCTACAACTACCTGAAAGGAGGGTGTAGCGAGGTGGGGGTCGGTCTCTTCTCCATGGGTGCATGGGGAAAGGCCTGTCCCAGGCTCTCACACGTAGGGGTCAGGGCCATCCCAGGGCAGCCACAGTCCTTTGGTGGTTCAGACCAGGGTCGGCTGGGGGGCCTCAGTCAAGCCCCACGTTTGGACTTGAGCCAGTTGTTGTGCTGAAGACCTGAGTGAGAGGTTTATACTGATTTCTGAGAAGACAGAAGGAGGGGCCGAGTGAGAGGCTAATGAACTGCGAATCTGGAAAATGGCATTCTCTTCCAGCTGGACGCTTCACATTTGATTTCCAGTGACACTGAAATACTGTATTTACTCTTACTTATCACTTATGTTATTGTAACACTATAGCTAAGTGCTTTGAGACGGTTTCAACCCTGCAGTCTTACTTCAAAAAAAGGCACAGCGGATGTGTAGGCAAGGAAAAATGTGATTCCTCATAACCTCAGCGCACCCCAGCCTTGGGGACATGGGGACAAGGGGTGCCCTCTCCCCTCCTCACCTCCTCTCTGGAGCAGGCGAGGCTGCCCTGCCATGCAAGGCACCCTGGGGCGAGAGGGAGCTGTGGGCTGCAGATAAGGAGCAGGGCAAACGCGCAGGGTGGGTTCCCAGCAGCAGGTGTGACCCCGGGGTGGAAGCTGAAGCTGAGGGCGGGGAGCGCCCCGGCTGCGCGCCTGCAGGGAAGCGGGAACCCGCGGCCAGGGCACGCACTTCTGAACTCCCCGGCCAGAGCCAGCGGGTCGAGAGCAGGTTGAGGGAAATGATCGCTATCATAGAATCATAGAATCATAGAATTGTCTAGGTTGGAAAGGACCTTTAAGATCACCAAGTCCAGCTGTTAACTTAACACTGCCAAGTCCAGTCTAGGTCTCTTCTCCATGGGTGCAGGCAGGCTGCGGAGACCAGGCAGCACCAGGAAACCTTCCATCCTGCTGTGACAGGGGTGAACGTCACCACCCTGATTGAAAGGTATTTCCTTGATGGAAAGATATTTCCAAATGCTCCTTCTGCCACAGCAATCATCGGTTCTATAATATAGAAAACAAGCAAGCTGGCAAGCAAAACAGAAAGAGAGGGGCTTAGTTGTTGTTCCCCTGAAAAATAAGCAGAGGTTCCATGAGGTCTGTAAAATCTTTCAGTATTATATGCTAATTTTGCACGGAAGGCAGTCAGACTGCAACCCGCAAGGACACTGATTTCAATAGGAATTAGAAGTCAGGCACCAAATTACCTTTGAAGACCTGGGCTTTAATTACTGCTGTTGCGGAAAGCAGCGTAAAACCTGCTGACGACCAGCTAATGCCTTGTGGGAGTTTTGCAGAGACTCGGCAATGACCGCCTCTGCTCTGAGGAACACATGATATCAGACTGGACAAAAAAAAAAAAAAGGAGTTAAGTAGAAGTTGAACAGCGTCAGCCTGCATTGCTGAGTAAGAACAGACCTGCTAAATGGAAACACATTGAAATACTAATTAAATTCACAGAGCCCTATCAGCTACCTAGCCTGATACACAAATCCCTGGCGTATTAGATCACACATTTGGGGATCAAATCTGACATCTCGGAATTTTGGACAGGTGACAGGAGGTTGTGTAGATGCTTTACCTGTCATCCAGGTCCTCCACCATGTTAGCAATGTGCTTTTGCTTTCCGTGAAACTGTGGCAGAGGGTTTAAGTCAGTGACAGATTAACAGGGCTAAATTAGCGTGGGGTTCGCATTGTTTCCCGAAAATGACTGAGTGTTGTTTTGGTATTTTAATTTTAGTAAAAACACAGACTGGCAGGAAAAAACCCACGTCTGTCATACCAGTAATGCTGCACGTTGGTTCATTTACTGGTAGTACTTTGCAAGAGGGAACACCTTACGGAAGCCTGGGAATTTTGGAATGGAGGCAATCACTAATTCCAAGTTGAAAAAAATCTGCTGTGTTGCATGTAGTTTTCTGTTATTTTCCTGAAACAGGAAAGATAACAAAATCAGAGTAGTGAGAATAGCCTTAAAAAGGAATTTGAAGATACTATTGGAAACTTATAAATAGACACTAAATGACAGCAAATTTTAGACAACATATTAAAAAAAATTGTAGATAGTAGATACACGACAGCAAATGTCATCATCATGTCTCAGGATAATAACGCTATCACATCTTTGTATTACTCTCACAGTCCTGTCAAAGGACTTTTCTGGTTCATTATTCAAAACCTTCTTTGTAATTAAGCATTAAAACGCTGAAACTGCCATGGTCGAGCAAAGACTACATCAAGTCCATTTTCATGCTATTAACATTTCCCAGATTGGCTTCTTAAAGGAAAAATGCACTGAACAACTACCAGGCAATCTGCTTGCAGAGGAAATTCTCCCTCACTCCTAAAACAATGAGGGTCTTAAAAACATGGTTTCTATCCATTTTAAATTGTTTTTTAATCCTTGCTATTATGGCTCTGACTGCTATAATTAGCTGTAAGTCCTCAATCAGGTTTGAATCCCAGCCATCTAATCAATCAGACGACATGCATATGTCTGGTATATATGTACCCCTACGGTCTCAAAGTTCACTGTTACCCTCAAAAAACATTTGCATTTTATACAATTGAGTAGAAAAAATATACAGCTTTTGTCATGTGAAGTTTACATATTTCAGTATAATAAACACAGACTTTAAGTCCAAATTATGCACACTAAGCGATCTGAAAAAAAGTCCACGCTGTGTTTTCAGTGAGAGATGTTGAAAAGAGGGAAACGGAACAATTGCTTTACAGAGGCATTGCCTCCTTTAATAATTTGTGCCACATAAAGAATACTTTTCACACTAGGTCATTCAAGAGAGATTTTTGTGGCATGTGATCATTCAGTTTATGCAGCAGAACCAAGCTACCACGATTTAATTCTGCTGCGTCCTCAATTTTTATATTGTGCACCCATCAGTTGTTAAAGCATAGCTCCTGCTAAGCTGAAAGCACGAAAGAAAGAGTCTCAGGTCACTTCTGGAGAGCTTGAAAATATTTTATTGACATATTTGTAGGAGACACATTGCAGGAAGTATTGCTGGATTCAAGAGAGATGAGATTTTGTTAGTTTAGGATTTTGGTTGGGCTGCATAAAATTGATCATGTTTTTTTTCTCCAGCTCCTGGTCATTCATTCCGGACACTTTGACAAAGACTAAACCAGAGCAATTATGCATTCATGAGCGGGATGCTGAGGGCTTCACTTGGAAAACTGAAGGCTGATAACCAAAGCAAGCATCAAGTGTCTTTCCCAAGGCTACTGCATAATGATGAAAACACTGCATCTGAGAGCACGTATTGCAGACAGCCTCGTGCTGCTCTTTAAACTGCTGCAGGTAAAATGATGGATTTAAAATAACCAGCCTCTTCATCTGTTGGGGCGCGGTAGACCTGTACAGTGCATAAAATCTAACGTGCGCTCTATAATGAAGAGCTTTGTGCTGCTAAGAGGCAGAGCTGACAGATCCTATTTCAAAGTTATCTTTAATGCAAAAACAAGAAACGTTCTCCAATTGTATCCATTACAATAAAGTTGCTGGATGATAAAGTCTGCTACCTAAATCATTTCAGTCAGGTATGGGAAATCAAATCCCTATGAGGCTTGAATGCACACAAAATGCAAATCCCTCCGAACTGCCTCTAATATATGCATGTTTATATACATCCTGGCTTTCGGATAGAAGGTGTCATTGTGAGCTCTGCTGCAGAGCCTGATGTAACCCGAGCGCAGCGAAATGCTGACTCGGAAAGATGCGCCACAAAGAACCTGGCCCTGCAAGTGCTCCTTCTCATGGGTCCTTCCACAGGCTACCGGGCTGCCTAAGGACTACTCTCCAGAGAAATGACTCCATATGAAACACCGTACTAATGACATCAGGGAGAATGCTGCTGTCTACAGCTAGCTGGAGAGTATTTGCATTGTGGAGGCAAATCCTAAGTGTTTGAGGGATTAGGCTAAAAGCTGGGAGTGGGTTGTCAAAATAGTCCTGAGCTCATTTGAAAAGTCACTTATTGAGACCTTAATAATGACCCACCTCTACGTAGAGAAAGTGCTCCTTAGCACAACGCAGCAGCAGCAGGCACTCTGTCTTTCACGTGCGGAGAAAGGCTCAGGGTACGTGATTTCATCTTGCTGAAAACAAGGAAGCCACTAGCAGAAGCTGTAACAGCATTGGATCTGGCCCAAAATACTTCACCTTGTGGAGATTTGCGTTGAATGGAAGTTGTTCATTCCAAGTCCCTGCAGATTTCTAAACCAGCTGAAAACTGCAGTTTGAAGAAACTGAAGGGCTGTTCACAACACGATGTTGTGAAGGAAGGAACAGTAGGCTGCACACAAACTGTAAGTGCTCATTTTAGGCTATTTCGTTCAAATAACAACACTATACTTTATTCAGGACATATGTGGCCAGCGCGTGTTTACAACGAAAGCAGTGCCATGCATCAAACAGAAGCAGAATTGTTTCAGAGCTATTGCAACATACATTATCCAGACACACTCCAGCTGGACAGATTCGTGAGACTGAGAGGAATAGGTAAGAGCTGGTTCCAGTTATTAAAGGTGTCATTCTAAAAAAATTAAATAGCTGTGAAGTGCGTAGGCTCCATTCTCCTCCCTCCCCTCCCGCCTTCCCCTTTCGTTAAATAAATCCATCAAGTCCTCTTTCCCTGGGTAGATTTCTTCATCACCGATTCCATCCTTCTGGGATGGAACGGAACAGAACAAAGGTTATCAGATTGTATTTCTAAATCACTCATCTGATCTGGTGAAAACTCAAAAACCTCAAGAGAGTTTAAACATGTTTAGGTGCTATTAAGAAGCAATCTGGCTATGATTTTTTTTTTAAAAAAAGGAGAAAAAAAAAAAAGCATGCCACCAGCTAAGCCAATCACCCCAATTCATTTGGATATTTAACAAAAACTTAACTTCAAATATATTCCTATACCTCATTTATTTTACTGGTACATCACTAAGGACCACTGTTGCAGGCATCTTGTTCTCTGTTTCTCCTTGGAGAGAGTCTCTCTATTTTCAACTTTATGTTTGTAGAAAAGACACCCAGCCAGGTAATGGCTGGCGTAACGTTTTATCTTCACGCTTTCTTCTGGAGCATTCAGAGAGGAGATAAACGAGGGAACAATGTGCTCTGACGCTCCCCGCAGATTCCAAGATAAATTCAAATGGCGAGCTTTGACAAACCTATCCCACTCCTTGGGTTTGCTCAGCCTACTGGAAAAGTAAAGGAACACAATCAAAGGCTCTGCTGTGCCGCATTCCCTCTGGAGCCTCAGGAGGCCTCTCCGGGGGCCTCTTTCCCAATGAAAAATGCCAACCATCACGCAGCATGACTAAGTAGCTAGGCATTTTTAAATGTGTTTCTCCACATCTAGGGAGTAAAGATAATCAGTCAGAATATCATTGGGCCTTTTAAGGGTTATCAGGAAGGACCATACCTGAAAAAACAAAGACACCACTTTGGAATGTCATGAACTGTAGCTGTGTGTTTCTGAATTCTCATCCAGTTAATTTTTTTCCTTTTCAGCAAAATATTGCACAAATTCCTGCCTCCTCAGCCTCTCTCCTTCATCAAGCATGGTGAAACTTGAATTATTAGGATAGTCTTACTATATTAATGGAGTCTGCAGGAGTCATACCTCAGGCAGTTAGTTCACATACTTTATAACCAGAAGCTGAAACACAGCTTTAGCCATGGTAAGGAAAATAACTCACTGCCACAGTAAGAAACAAAGGAAAACTCTGTTTAAGCACTGTTTGTTTAAAATGAAAGCATAGTAATACTTTGAAAGGGAAGAGGCTGTAATAAGAATGTAAAACTTACTATAGTTACTAGAAATGTGAGTCAAACCTCACCCACCGATTTCAGAGTGGAATCCAGACTCCCAGTGCTACTAAACCTTCCAGAGAAATAAAACTAATTACACTTCAGCATTTCTAGACCTTGAGATTTTTAATCACATATACAGTCTTGCTTAACAGTTCATTCACTTTATGCAGGCAAGTTACAAGTTTTTGTGGAAGTCTCTGGAAGTGCATCTAGAATGCATTGCCTGTCCACTGTTTTATTTACATTTTTTTTCCCCCAAAATGAAAATCAGTAGCTAATAAATCAAAGCATAGTTACACAAACACAAAAATACAATCATTAACATTTTACTGGATACAAATGATAAGCATAAGGAAACATCCATGTACACTCACTGACATGAACTTGTGTTAGTCTGCTATTAATATATGATACTCTGGAATGATGGTCATGTAACTGAAAGACAGATGTGTATTAAAAAAAAGTAGAGAGCCACTCATGTTTGACATGATCTTATACTGAGATAAATATCTATACGCAGTGATATGATCATGTATACTCACATGTGGTCATATCGGCATTTTTTTTTTTTCCTGACAAGGTATTATCATCAAGGTAGTTGAACCTCCTCAACAAAGCTTGCTTTGATCAAGTACCAGATACTATTATCTAAAGTGTTGGATGATACAGAAACAATCTGTGCAAGTATAGCAATTTTGATTCAGAAAATTTTTTAAGAAGTAGTATTTACAAAGGTAACTTTTAAATTCAGTGATTAAATTAAGACTCCAGTCTTCATATTCCAAACACATTATATTTAATTTCTTATTTTTGGCGTTTTGCTTTCCTCTCTCCACTCCTTCTCCCCACCGCAAACATCAGCCCATGTTTAAAGTAAACTATCACAATTAAAACTCTTCAAAAAAAATAAACAGTAAGTTATTCACCTTGTGCCAAAAAAAAAAAAAGCAGCACTAGAACATTACTCAAAAGATTCCGTAAGTCCTTCATAATTAAGGAAAGTTCCAGGAGCAAAAAGAACTTATACAACTTGTAGAACATGGGAGGAGAAATACGGAAAAGAGGAGACATTTATCCTTTGACTTTTTTTTTTTTCCTCTGAACTTCATTTGCAAAAAGCTCCTGGTACTTTTCCCAATGTTTCCACACCTCTGTCCTCTGGCACATATGGTTTAACATACAAACAATTTAAATAAAATGTCAAATTCAAATTCCCACCATAAATAATTCCACTCTTATGAAAACTGGTGGGTTTTAGCTATTTCAAAACTAGTCCTGCCAGGCTAGCCGTTTGGTTAGGACTCAGAAGTTAAGTAAGAGGATTCTTACAAAAATTTGGTATTCTATTTTATCCTTGTAACAATTTCATACAAATGATATCTAGAAGAAACCCTTTTCACTGATACTTTCTTTCTTTTGTATACACTACCCATAGGTTATAACCATATAGGCTGTGGAAGAAACAGACCCCTGGAGCTTTTCTGTGTTTTCTAGTGGTTCTTTGAGCCTGTTGACTTTAATGAATTTAAATGGAAAATAAAATCTCTTCAAGTCCTTATTCTAAATGGTAGATAAACCCTCTAGCCTTTTTCTTGGCGGAGTGTTATCATCCATCCATATTATAAGATACTGCATTTCTTCTCGGCTTTAAATCAGGGGTTGCCAATACTCTCTCATTTTCCTTCCATCTTGTTTTTCAAATTCCAGCTCATTTGGTGAAGAGAGCTCATCGTTTTACCTCCTTGCTGAAGTTGGTCTTTTCACACCGGTCAGCTTTGGAAAGTCAGAATAGCGAATGCTTCTCTAGGTCAGACTGGTACTAATTTGAGTATGGAGTGGAACCAAGCTGGTTTCATGTAGAGTTTGGACTGATTGATTTTCATGCTGGGTCAGAGATCTAGTCATCTCAGATGGTTCAGGAAACTGGGCGAGGAGTGGTAGCCATTTCCATGCCAGAGTCTCTTAACAGCAAAAATACAGAAGAGAAACTGAGAGAATGAAAAGAAGACTTGTGGTTGAGTGAAGGGAATTCCCATGTCCCTGAGCCGTGGCATTGTTCACTGAATTTGTGACAGTTGACAGAGAAATGGAACTTGTTGAAGAATTGTTTGAAGGTGTTGGATTTGTTCCATTGGGATCGCAGTAGATCTAGAATGCAAGGGGAGGAAAAATAACAAAAAGGAGGTTTTGTGTATTATTTTTTCCTTTTTTTTTTTTTGTAAGTCAGAAGAGAAATCAGTAGTAATGAAGAATGTGTAGCACCGCTCAGCCACAGTACTCAGACACCATACACACAATTGCTTATGCGTCTCATTGTGCAACTCAGGACAAAGACATTTTGAATTGCATGCATGGGATTTGTTAAACAAATAAATCTAACACTTTTCTAAATGTTTTTCTGTTGTTACCTAGCTATCACTTTCAAAACCCTGCACTAAAACAAAAGATAGAATAGAGAAGTAGGTTTCAAAAAATTCACACAAAAAGAAAAAATGCAGATGTAAAGCTATGCAAAAAAATCTTAGAATAAAAAAAAGACTTTCGGACAACTGCATGAATTAATCATCTTTGCAGACTAAGCCACAAACAAAAGTGTGAACAAACAACAGTGAAGAACCTATTGATACTGTTTCTGGGGCTGGTTTGGAAATTTCTTTCAAGCAACGGTGGGGCTTATGTGAGCAGACTAAATATTTCAGCCTCTCACATCTCCTATCTTGCCATGGTAGTGCTGAACCACAGAACTTAACACAATGGAACTATACTGATTAAATCATAACCTATCGGCTTGCAAGAGCATACAAATAGGAAATGCGGTGGAAAGACCATTAATACTAGCAAATTAAAAAACTGCTAACAAAAAGCAAAATATCAAAAAATACATTTTTTTCCTCCCTAACTCTGTATTATATGGATAGAACATGAAAATTTGCACCCTGTATAACTTCAGTATCAAGCTATTTCCTACCCATCCCCAGGAAAACTTTCAAAGCTAAGCTAACGTGTTCTTTTCTTACAGCGAAAAAGCGCATGTCTTTCATGAGGATGAA
Source organism: Dromas ardeola (assembly GCA_013398915.1). NCBI lineage: Eukaryota > Metazoa > Chordata > Aves > Charadriiformes > Dromadidae > Dromas > Dromas ardeola. The sequence goes on from VYZM01003946.1 coordinate 58,087, forward strand.
AAACAACGGCAAGAATCACATATCTGCTCCCCCAAAATGAGTACAGTTTAGCAAGATTGGCTTCAGCTCTGTGGCAGCAAACTTGTATTATATCAGAGCCTTCTGGTAAGCTCCGACAGAGAAGTAAAGACAAATGTGTTGTTTTTTGAAACAAGAGCAGTTAGTTTAATAAATAATACTCTCCATAAAAGGTGTCCTTACTGTCTCATATTTCGAATGCTGCTGAGAAAATTAATTTTCTTTAGCAGAAAAAATAATTATAGTCCTTTAATGCTGAAACCATGTAGTCAATGTTAATTTTAAAGAAAATGTTCATGCAATTTTTTAATAAGTGTTTTCTACCTAAGAAAAGGTTATCATAGAAAAATATCAGGATGGTGTAAAGGTTCTGGTAGTCAGGGTTTTTGGCAACCAGCAACATGCTGGAAGCAATTTAGGACTGCAGGACAAAAAAAATTAAAAAAAAAAATCGCTGTATGGAAGTTTCTGTTGAAGCCAGTCCGAAAGTGATCAATAATGAATTGCCCACTTAACAACCTACAAGCTGAATAGAGGCAAGACCCAACCCGTCCTGGAATTTTTTCAGTCTTCATTCAAAGTCTCTGCCGCTTTCACACTTGGCTCTATATTTTTAGAGTTTTCTTAGTTTTAAAACAGAAAGCCTGGTTTATGGATAGGGGTTTTTTTGTTTGTTTTCTTTTGGTTTGTTTGTTGGGTTTTGTTTTTTTTGGGTTTTTTTGTTGGTTTTTTTTTTTGTGGAAGGTGATGGGCTTAGAGCCAAGTTCCACAATGCCACGGTAGATGGGACCCCAGACAGATCTTTTTAACGAGCGTGTGACAAATACCAGTAACCCAAAGGGTCTGACCCTGCTCTCATCGCTGCCAAGGGCAAGAGTCCTCTGAGCACAGCAGAGAAGGTATAATGCCCTTACTTATAAAGAACAGGGGGGAAGAATATTTAAAACCATCTCCAGCAACCCTTTCGCTATTTATTTTTATGACTTTGTGTTATTGACCCTTTTGCAAAGGTGGTCCCTAGGAACAAGGCATCGATGCCGGGTCCGGGAGCCCCTCTGGGGTTGACTGAAAGACAAATCACCACCGCCCTCATTCATTGCCTTTGCACCAAGACCAAGACTTGGCCAGCC
>VYZM01003946.1:59741-71730 GCA_013398915.1 Dromas ardeola
GGGGGCTGTGTCTCGGCGTGGCCGCTCTCCCGCCCCTCACACACGGGTGGGGAAGCGCCGAGCCGCCCCGGGGCTCACCTGCGTGGGTAGGAGGAGAGCCAGGAGCAGGAGCCCCAGGCCCAGCCGCGCCGCCAGCGCCGTCCCCATGCCCGTCCGCTGCCGTCCCACCGCCGGTCCCGCTGCTGCTGCTCCGGCCGCCGTGGCTGCGGGCGAAAGGGATGCGGCGGCCCCGCCGCGCCCGGCCTTTTTATGGCAGCGCCCGGTGCCGCCGCCTTCCCCCTCCTCCTCTGCTCCCGCCCCTTAGGATCCACCGCCCCTATCCCCACGCCCCGGAGGGGCAGCTCCTGCTCGGGTCGCTCCGGCCCCGCTTCCACCGGCCCCAGGGGTTTGTTTCCCACCCCCGTTTAGGTCTTACCGGCGGTGGCGGCTTTGTCGTGTTCCGGTGTGGAGGGACCGGCACAGGGCTGCAGAGCCTGAGTCGTAGTTACGCTAGGGCAACGCTTATGTTTATAAAAATATCAGTCTTTTCTACTAAAAAAAACCCACCCCACAATCAAATCACGGGTGAGAGAAAGAAAGGTAAAGGCGTCTGTAAGTAATTCCGAGTGACGGGAACAGTTCGGTGAAAGGCTGAGGAGTTAAGATCCCGTCTTGTTCAGGGCTGCCGCACCACCAGCGCTCAGGCTTCAGACCGCAGGTTGCAATTTCAAGCACTCTTCGGATCTAAATATTTTATTATTACCATTATTTCTTAAAGAGCAGGAAAGCTGTGTAACGAGTGGAACAGAAGGTTCTTCCAGCCTCTGCATGTGTGAGCTTCCAGCTTCTGGAACAGTAAATACTGTAGTTATATTGTATTTCCTCCCTTAATAGACTCCTCCTATCTTAATAGACTGTAGATGGATTGTGCCAGTGCCTCGCCAAATCAGACAGGTGTCTCGGTGTACAGGCAAATTAACGAAGCCAGTCTGTGTCCATTTTATAAGCTATAAAAAGAGTCACTGATGCGCTGATTTTATAGTGACAAAGCGGTTATTTCCATTTCAAAGAAGAGGAAGGTGTCCCATTAGCTCAGACTAATCAATGGATTTTAAGATTGGATGCGTTCATGTTTATCTCAGAACAAAGTGTGAGGAGGAGATATCCACGTTTAGCACTACATAACTCATTTGCCATCTCCAGCGACGGGACTGCTTTTCAGGAGTTTCCGAGAGCATTGCTAGAACTTGGTCCCAAAGCACAGGAAACATGGAGATGTAGCACAGAACAGGATGCTGGGACTTGTGTCAGGCAAAATACATGATTCTCAACCAAGTCCCACACTAACTGCTTCAGAATGCCTGACAAAGATACAGTTATTTTGTTTTTCTAGGAATAAAGGCATTTTGACAGCTGTACCACCCAAAATATCAATCTTTATTCTATACCAAGATGAAAGAGCTGAGAGCTACACAAAGCCTGAGGCGCTCCTGAAGTAATATTTCCATGGTGTTTATAAATACCTGATCGTAGTCAGAGTCCAGTTCCTAACTATTAGAGGCATAGTCTATCTATAGGTTAACTATGGGAATAGTCATCAAATTAAGGGTCTTAGGTCTCTGAATATTCACTCGTGTCTGCTGAAAGATGGTTACCAGAAGATGAGTTTTCATGGTTAGAGAGGTATGAGAAGAGAAAAAAGGACACCGCGATTGACCTAAAATAAAAGAGAGGTGACGAAGCTGAGAACTTTCCTATTACTACTGTTCCTCACAAAACATTTTGCTTTAGTTGTCAGAGTCGAAATGAGATCACAAATGGGAAGGAAGGTCACCTTTCCACTCAGGAAACACGCCTAACTCTACAAAAAGGTGAAGTTCCCTGGGAGAGGTCACGTGAATCATAGCGATAAAGTGAGGGCTCAGACGGTTCCAACACCAGATTCCCTGGAGGAGATGCAAAAGTAGGGAATCCAGTTAGGGCTCTATGACAGCCAAAACGAAGAACATCCTAGTGTAGAGCTGACAGAGATGGTTTCCATTATAAATCTCTCCCACTTTGTTTGGGAGAAAAGGAAGTGATACAGCTGTTGCACGAACCCATAGGGACGATAACCAGCTGTTGCAGGTTAAAGCAGCAGCTGAGACACGTTAAAGTAAAAGCCAGGACAGATGAGAATGAGGGCATAACTATCAGATGGCCCTTCCCATTCTCTCTACCCTGTGCACCTTACCTGAGGCCTGGAACCACGTCTGCAAAGAACGAGGATGACGCACGGTTCTTGTAAGGTGACATGAGCCAACACAGCATTGTACAACTGCTAATTATTATTATATAGGGTGTTGCACTTTTGGCGTTTCAACAAGTTTCAGTGAAAATGGGGCTATCTTTCTTTTTGCTAAGAAATATTATAAAGTCTGTTCCTTTAATAGCATTTTAAATAAAGGAAAATACAGAGGTTTTAAAACATTTGGCAAAAATGATGAATTACTGAAATAAAACTGTGTTATGTTTATGTTCTGAGGCAAAAAAACCATGCTTTTCTGAAATATTCCTGAAATACTAATGCAAATAAGGAAATGTACTGGCAGCAAGGAAGAAGCACTAAAAATATTTTAAGCCCAAGATTTTCTTTGAAACTTTTGTCATTGGAAATGATAATTGTAATGCCTGTGTTACACTATATTTCTACAACCAACTCTCCCCATTCAGGAAAGCTGCACTATTACTGATTCCTCCTGAATACATAAATCATCTCCACAACTAATTCCAAAATCTTTACTTTTTTTTCAGCTGAAGTCTGTAATGAAGTCTCCAAAAGAGGCTTCTGAGCAAGAGACCAGGACCCAATATATGGATTTTTCTACGAGATAAGAAACACTGTAATTGAGTTGAGAACCGTACAAAGTGAAGCACTGCTATCTGGTGGCCAAAAGGCACTTCTGATTTTTTTTTTTCTGTCAGAAAAGACAATATACTCTCTCAATTAAACATCCTTTGATAGCAGTTTGCTCTAACAGCTTTCACGATTCTGAGATACGTTGTTAAATATTATTGTTAAATCCTCGTTGTTCTGCTTCCTTTATTTTTCCTAGGTCAGAACAGTACTCAGCACATCTCCCAGTTAAATACATAATATTTGATGAAAAAGCTTAACGAAGAGAAGGGAGAAAACTACTTTGATCTTTTGGGTTAAATGTAAGTTTGTATATTCTACCAGTGACTTTAAAGTTGATTGAACTTTGCAGTAGTCAAAACTTTCAATCCAGCAATCAGAAGCAAAACTCGTGCTGCTTTGTATAATACATTAATTAACAAGATCAGCTAAAATGACTGGCAGAAAATAAATAAAAAAAATTAGTTATCTCTAAAAGGAAGCAGAGAAGTAGTCTCCACAATGTATAAGCAATGTATTTAAATTTGGACAAGCTTTAGCAAAATTAGTGTAGCCAGAGAATTGAGTGGAATTCATGAGGACTAAATTTAACTTAACCATTAATTTACTCTTCCCTTTTAGCTGCCAGTCTTGATCCATCTAAGCTTAAATATTTTTGGAGCACCAATTGCCAATGAGAATCGCTGGATCCTGTGCTCCCAACCAGCTCTTCACTCTCCTTGGCTATTCACGGACTGGAAATGATCCCATCCCAGGGTGTTCATCCATTTTAAACTCACACTAGAGTGCACTGCAGCTCTCAGTACTCACCTGGGTAATACCTATATTATGAGTTATTTTGGTTAACCCCCATCTGTGACCATGTTATGCTAAGATAAGTTATGCATGCTAAGATTAGCACCTGATCTTTTTTCAGAGGACAACTTTGAAGAGAGAAATCCAGCTTTCCAGTGTGTATCGACCAGCCCGTATATGCTGATCTACGCTGACATCACCTGGCGATAAATTTCTTTGATGTCCTTTTTTGCCATATGGATTTTGCCTTGAGAAACTCGCAGTTCAGTATTTTCTAATACATAGGAACGCTATTTTTTCATAAGCTGGGCTGGCCTTTCTCTTGCTGCTTGTTTAGCAGAAAGGACCTATCTTGCAGCAGCGTCAGAGCTCCAGCCATATAATCAAAACTTGACAGCCTTTTTGAAGCACCCATCCTGGCAGTTGCACATTCACTATCGTTGCAGAACAAGAGGGAAATACTGATGGGAGCTGCCTGGTTGAAACTGCTTTTAGACAACTGGACAAAGCTGTTTGGCATGTGTCTTGGGTAAGAACTTGGAATATATATTGAGAAGCACATTCCTTCTTCCGCTGGAGGGTTCATATTAAATTCATGTCAGTAGAGCTTTTAATGGAAGGCATGAGTGGTGGTACTGTAAATCTCCAGTTGGTAATAAATGTTGATTGGATTCAACTATACATGTCTCCAGACATGGGCCTTGCTGCCATGATCCAGACCCTCATTATACCAGGATTCCATCAGTGCTGCGGTTTCCTTTCTATGTCTATCTGAGGCAAAAAGCATCAGGCTGCTTAATTAGAGGTGTATATAGTCATGAAAGTAAACAAAGCTGCGATTTCCAGCCCTGGAATCATAAGCCTGGAAGTTTGAGCAGAAGTGAAATTGTGATTCCAGAAAAAGTCTCAAGAAGAAAAGTTTAAGAGTTGCTGCCCTAATACCCATGGATCTTTTGACTTCTGAGTAGGCTTCAAGGGATGGTGTCAGCTTACACAATTAGGTGTGGCTTCAGATCTGCTTAAAAGCACACCTTTCTCCCCAAGTCAAATAAACTCTTGGGTGACATCAATATAAACAAATTTAATGGTAGCAGAGCCTGTTCTTTGGCCTTGAGGCCGACTGACATGTCTAGCTACTATTAAACTCTCCTAGCCTCCAGAAAAGGGTGGCTGATTCTAACCTGCCTATTGGTAGGTAGTTGTCCCTGGCCTGGGCCAACCCCTGAATCATGCTCAGGAATCATCTGGGATCATGCTACTTGGTATGGGACAAAACCAAGACAGGGCTTTCCCTCAACTCATGAGGCATAATGTCAGACAACAGGCCCATACACACGAAGAAGTAAAAATGATCAAAGGTAATTTTCTCCGTCTTCATTTGAGGCAGGTTTAAACATGATTGCCAGAAAAAAAAAAAAACAATGAAGGGTATTCCACAGCCCATACGCCTCCCATTTCTTTGCCAAACTATCACTGCAGAATATTTCTCTTAATACAAAGTCTTCTTTGCTGTAAATTTAAAGTAATAAATTATTACATCGCCATAGTGAAGGGCACAGATAATAATGATGGCCGCATTTGTAACAAAGTGTTCACCAGTTGAAAACATATCAAGCACTTCGCATTGAGAGGAGGAAGGACGGCAGCCATCTACATCTAAGTGAGTCTCCCTGGGAACTCTTGATAGATGATGAAGGGAAACAAGTGCTTCTATGACGTAATTCATCTCATTTCAACACAGACATCTGAAACAGATTAGTTGCATCCTGGAGATGCCTACATCTCTTCATTGGCTATCAAAAGAGTGGAGATGATCAGCTCAGACATTTGCCACTATATTTTCCCTTATTTAGAGGAACAGGTTCAGTTCCTTCAACCTTTCTTCATAGGATTTCTATGGATTTTTGTTGCTTTCCTTTGTACTCTCTCAAATCTGTCTTCGTTAGATCCCATTGTCCAAAGTAGCACACTCTACTCAAGCTGAGAGTTCAGCATTCAACAGCTCTGTTGATGCAGCTTAGGAAGAAATTTTTCTTTTTTTTTTTTTTTGCAGCTGCAGCTTCATAATGTTTGTAGTCTGATGCAATTCTGAGATTATCTCACTCCATTTCTTGAACAATAGTGCAATGTTAGCATTTTTACCATCTCCTCGAATTTTCCTTCTATGATAAGACTTATTACTAGTTGCAATTAGTGCAACCAAGTTCTTCTCACCATTAGCTTGAGCGCTAGCTCTGTACATCTGTGATTTCTCCCATTGGATATGATATTCTGCACTACCTCTCTTACCAAAGGATGAAAATTTAGTTAGCTATCCTGATATTATACTAATACTTCATTCTGCTTCTTTCCAAACAAATGAAAAAATGGTCATCCTTATTAGTCATTTTAACCACCATGATTAGTTTATGACTGTTGGTATTTCTTCTGTCCCTGACACGTTTCAAGTCCTATGTTTTCAACCCTGCCTACCAAGCATTTTTTCTGTTAACAGTGGAAGCCTCTATCTTCTCTTGAGAAGTGTTGAAAATCTGTAACTTGCAATTTGAATATGGTATTCTTCTGTTTCCCTTTTTTGCTTGTTATTGTTTGCTTATTTTTTGTCTTTACTTACTGCCTTCTCTTTGCCACTAGACGGGGCAGATTTTTACCCACAGTTATCAAAAAGATAGTCTATATAGAAAGAGAGCTGCCTTACAGAGTACGCAGTTTCAGAATTCATTCCTAGTCATGACTGCTGCACGGCATCCTGAAAGGCTTTTTCTTTTGTAACCCTTTCTGTGTAATTTCTAGTTTGACTACAAGACAGGCAGAGATAACAACATAATAAGAATGAACCATAGAGAAATCTGATGAACAGGAACAGAGAAAGTTGGAGCTGTTTATTTTAGAAGATAAAAAAAGAACAAATATGATTAAAAGGTGTATAAGTGGACAAGTTCTGTAAGGTAGATCAGCTCTTCTCCCCATTTCATCATAGGAAAAGGGGACCAGTCTAGGATTTGAAAAGATGAACTGCTGAAAGGAAACACATATCAGGTATCACTAAGAGTGTTAAGACTTCATGTATCTTTTAGATGGTGAACTCTTTGTCACAGGGTGTCATTAGGCAAGGCGCACAGAGGGAGTGGTCAGGTAGTGATAAGAACATCCAGGGTTTAAATAGCAAGTGTGGCAAGGACACACTTACCTGCGAGACAGATCATCCCAGGTCTTCCGACTATGTGGTTTACACATCTTTCATACCTCTGGAGCTGCACACTGTGGAAAGGACGAGCCTTGACACCAAACAATATGATTATTCTGATATTCCATCCTTCCCTGTTGCACCTTTATTTATATTATTTCTTTTTTTATATCAAAGGTGTATTGATACAATTTTCTTTCCTAATGCAGTAATGTTTATAAGTGCTAATCAAGGCAGCTTTTTCCCTTAGCCACAATGGAAGCTGAAGTACTTTGAACAACCTTTTTTCTGCTTTTAAAAGCAAACCTGAAACAAAACATAATGTAAAAAAAAAAAAAAAAGAAAACTTCAATTGTACACAGATGGAGGAACAATCCAACTTTCCTCATTGGAAATTAATTATGTTAGACTTGCGTGCATATATATCTTGAATTCATTACTACCAATTAGAGAAGAGAACATTATATTCTAAATAGTAAAGCCATTAATCTGAGGACAATATAGAGGAAACACAGAAGTAAACAAATAATTCAAACTAATTAACATTCACTCATGGAATGTGTCATTTTATGGCTAATAAGTAAGGTTCAAACAACAAACACTTAATTGATTGCTTTTCCTTTTTATTGCATTTGCCACCCGCTGTTAGTGGTAGCTAGATAAATCCTAGAGCAGCAACCAAAACCAGCAGGACCTGAGCATGCGCACTACAGAATGAATGAAAGCCTGAATGCCTGATTTAGGTAACAGTACATTAACTTTTCCTACAAAAAAAATATCATGTTTTAGATAATTGGCAAACAATAAAGTGAGGGAAAAACAAACAAACAGATCTCTTTGCAAAACAGAGGAGGTGAAGAATTAGCAGTGGAACTGTGGAGCCTTTAATGTCCAAGTATCTGGATTGAATACCAGGCTGACTGAGGGAAGTTACTCACCATTTTCCTCCCATTTGCTTAACCGCTGATGTAACATCGATTTTCACTGGCAAGGAAGTTATGTATTTCTGGTTTAGGTGGGTCACCATGCTCTGACTTATTAGGGTGGCCTCTGTCAGCTTCTTTAGCACTGGTCAGAGCAGTCTGCGCTGCCCACCTCCATTTTCTTTCTCATTATGGCACAATGTGACCTTCTACTGTAAAAGAGGATAGGCAAATTAGTCAGGTAGTGAAAAGGATGGGAGGGGAAAAAAAGATACTTTAGCAGGTGCCTATTTTTCCATCACTTAAAGAAATATAAAACGGTACCTGAAACTCATCCACCTTACCTTGCTCATCTAATTATCCAACTATAGTGTCAAAGATGAGTTTTCAAGGAATAAGTAGGCTGCAAGCAAAGGTGCTTTGTGAGACCTTGTTTACTTCTGGAAAGGCGTTCTCTGTGCAGGACGCCAAGATGGCTGCAGGAAAAAGTGGGCAGAATTTCATAATGCAGTTGTTATTGCAAGAAATGAAATAGCAACACAAAGAGTTGGTAAGTGGAGAGAGACAAAGCCAAGTTTCAGTGTACATGGGGGCTGGAGACATTAAAGGTATTCTAAAGAGAATAAATCCAATATTATACAGTAAAAATGGCAAAGCAGGTGATATAGGTAAGTGTATAAGAAAGAGAAACCAATTTGGAGCAGTGTGCCAAATGAAAAAGCAGCAGTGGAAGGGCCAGGAAAAGAGCTTCTGCTGCATGAGAGATTAGGTTTCAGAGACGTGCTTTAGAGAAAGAAATGGTAGGATTATCTGGTCACAAACTGGATGCAGGCGACAAGCTGGAGGAATTGTCTCCGGGCTATGGACTAAGAAAGAAGAACATCTAAGCATTTGCAATAGGTATGTAACATTGGAAGAGGTGAATTAGCAGTCAGGGAGATTTAGCTCATTATTCAAATGAATACGGGCAAACGTAAAGGTGGTGCTCACACGGGGACACTCTGTTTTCTCAGGCTGCATAAATATGCATAGAACACTGCCCAGCCACCTCCTCAGCGCACCTTGAAATAAGCAGTGTAATTTAAAAGGCGTGTGGTTCCAACAAGGTAATGCTGAAGCTAAATCTGCAGTGACAACTAATCTGGTGAGATGTGCATTGCAGAATGTTAGTCAGAGCTACTCACAGGGCTAGAACGGCGACATGGTGCTCCTGACTTTATTTTAAGATGCAATGAGTGTCAGCAGATCTGCTGCTGTCACTTGACTGACCTTGCAGGAAAATAAAGGTAACAAAAAACCCTAGGCAGTGGGGAGGGAATTCCCAATTAGAGATTCCAACATACAGGTCAAAAGCTATTAAGAATTTTCTCTCTGAGCTACCGAAACTAAAAGACTAATTTCCTTGTGAGTGACTGTCATAGGGAATATATTGAAATATACAAAACAAAAAACATAAACAGGAGAGGAATTACTCTTCCTAGACAGGAGATGATTCCATTGAAAAAAAATGAAGGAATTCTATGAGAATAACCATGGGAAGGAGAATACATCTTGGTCAGACTAATTTCTCACTCAGACTTCAAAAGGATACACAGACCACCACTAATCTGCCAGAGATAAACGATCACTGTTTCTTACCAAAGCTGAAACTTTTGACTGTATCTTGCTGAGGTGTAATATGATTTAAAAAATTTAAAAAAAAGCTTCAAATCACCTGAAAGCGGCTTATAGGACATCTTCGTCAGATATATGTGTGACAGGCCTGTGTTTGAGGAAAGCCGCCCGAGAGCCGCAGCCTGAGCTTGTGGCAGCTTTGAGAGGGAGCTATTCACTGCCATCTAATGGTAAACTGGTAGAAGAGAAAAATTAGACTCTGGTCTTCACCCCGTCTGAATGTTTTGGTTATAATTACAGTCTGACATAATTAAAATGGGATTAATGAATATTAACTTCATTGTTTTCCCTTTTTGCTCATTAAAAAATGCACTTAATGACGCGGGTCAGGAGTTGCCAAGACCTCACACAACTGCAGTACAAATCTTAAAGACAAGTGCTTTCATGGCCCTTCTTACGCTGTGGCATGGAGGGAATCTGATGACAAGGAGAGCCGTGTGACACTGAAGTTCCTCTACAGTCCAGGCCTGAATGAATCCTAAAACCGTGGTAAGGATCTGCTGTAGTGACCGAGATGTAAAAGTAACATGACGTACTTTCTAACCAGTACAACTAGAACAGTCGCCTGTGTAGCTGGGCTAGGAAATGAAGCAAGCGTGACAGAGATGATGTCGCTGTTTGGAGTTGCACAATTATGAGATAAATCGGATGCACGATGCCTGTTCATGACTTCCAAGTTACATTTCCTCTACGGCTGGAGAGGGACCTGGTTGAGTGCCACACTATGAACCTTCTGCAAACTGTAAGGCCCGCAGGAAAGGATACCGAACGATTAATTGATTACTTTCTGATTTTGTGAGATGACACTATATCATCATATTTGGAGAATATAAAAGACAGAGCGACTTCCAGCACGTTCTTTACCTTGCCTTTCAATAGGAAGATGCAATAAAGATGCATAACACCAGACGAACCTAGAAAGGCACTAATACTTATGCATTTGTTTAGCAAGTTATCTTCACTCTCAGCAAAGTTAGAGCATGATTTTAATCCCACATGAGACAAATCAAGTTCTAAGAGGTCTGAAAAAAATGGGGTGTATGGAAAGCTAGGTTTGGGGGTTTTTTTTGTTGGGTTTGGGGGTTTTCCCCCCTGTAGACAAGGTAGCATTTCTGCTCAGGGAATCCCCGCTGTTCAGACATTCATTTCTGTTCTGACTCACTATGTGCCACTATGAATGCAAGAAAGTTACTCTTACCAAATTAGTATATTTTTTTCCTCAATAAGGATGTATGTATATTTTAAGACATATGGGGGGAAAGTGCTAAAAAGCTAACAGCTATGTTCACAAATGAAATTGGTCAAAATGTCACAGAACTGGGCACTGGGACATTCAAAATACTTAAAGATATTAAGGAGTTCTCAGCTTCCTTCCCGGTAAGGTTCCTAGGGAGGGGAAATAGCTTTGCCAAGGAATTGCTTCATTACAATATATCCCTGACATAAACCCCTGTAATTCAAATGTTTTATGACAAAGTTTATACAGGTGTAAAATTAAGCAGTCACTTATAATGCCTGTGCTAACTGCACAGCTGCTGTGCAGCAGTAGCTCCACAGTTATATCACTTGCCGTACTTGCTGATGGTTTTCCAGGGGAGGATTGGTCTGCCAGGAGAGGCGACGGGCATTTTAAAGCAGAACTTCAAAGCTGAAGAGCTCTTCCATCTGCCAAAATTACCTTTAACCTCATACAGCCATTTACATCAGGGCAAGAGGCTGCCAGTCTGACGGAGCTGTGTTTTGTACCTGTTTTGTATGGATATAGAGAATTTCCCAAATGCTGAGCAGAGCATTCAGAAGCACTGAGAGAGGAGTGGTTGGTGCATAACGGAGAGAAAGCCGGGAGAAGATGGGAGGAGGGATGGACCTCTCCTGGTTTCTGAGCTCTGAAGAGAAGGGATTATGGATTACCACCAATAGTGGAGATGTGGAGTAGAGGAGGGAGATGTGATGTGAAGGAACCTAACAAAGATAAAGGCAGGGGAAACCCAGGCCGCAAAGGGATTTGGGCCAGATCTTCACCGTGGCCAAGCCTTTCAAATTAATCTGCGGTCAGCAAACTTCTCCGTCTGCTGGAGGCCTTTCCCCAGCGAGAGATTTCCACTGATTTCTGGTTTGAGCGCGTGGGCAGAGCCTGAGGGGGCTGAAAAGGCAGGTTGGCCCTTGGCACCACGGTCTGGTCTCTGAAACACTTCAACGCGTATTGCAAAGGGGAGATTTGGGTCTCTTCAGTCTGGAAAAAAGATGACTGAGGGGGAATCTTGTCAACGCTTATAAATACTTAAAGGATGGGTGTCAGGAGGATGGGGCCAGGCTCTTTTTAGTGGAGTCCGGCAACAGGACAAGCGGTAATGGGCACAAACTTGAGCATAGGAAGTTCCATCTAAACATGAGGAGGAACTTCTTTCCTTTGAAGTTGGCAGAGCACTGGCACAGGCTGCCCAGAGAGGTGGTGGAGTCTCCATCTCTGGAGACATTCCAAACCCGCCCGGACGCGTTCCTGTGCAACCTGCTCTAGGTCAGCCTGCTCTGGCA
>VYZM01003946.1:81065-105057 GCA_013398915.1 Dromas ardeola
TGATTAGGGGACTGGAACACCTCCCTTATGAGGAAAGACTGAGGGAATTGGGTCTGTTTAGTCTGGAAAAGAGACGGCTGAGGGGTGACCTAATTAATGTGTACAAATACTTAAAGGGTGGGTGTCAGGAGGATGGGGCCGGGCTCTTTTCAATGGTGCCCGGCAACAGGACAAGAGGTAATGGGTACAAACTTGAGTATAGGAAGTTCCACCTAAACACGAGGAGGAACTTCTTTCCTTTGAGGGTGGCAGAGCACTGGCACAGGCTGCCCAGAGAGGTGGTGGAGTCTCCATCTCTGGAGACATTCCAAACCCGCCTGGACGCGTTCCTGTGCAACCTGCTCTAAGGTGACCCTGCTCTGGCAGGGGGGTTGGACTAGATGATCTCCAGAGGTCCCTTCCAACCCTATGATTCTGTGATTCTATGACCTCGGGATTTTCTTTTCACAGGAAAACATTTGTAGAACTTGCTAACACACTACCTTATGCACTAACCAAAGTGGTACCTTCCTGCAAGTGTAACGATTAAAGAAGCATTTTGCCTCCCAAGGAAGTGAGCACTAACGCACCACTACAAAATGCCTCTGGAAACAATGACAAACAGTTGTTTTGCCGTAATGAAATTTGTGAAGGAAATTGGGAATGATTACTTGACATTTGTGCGTGTGGGGAGATATTAATTAGCTGATCTTCCTCCAGTCTTCAGCAATCACAATTTATTTTGTTTCCATCTATTAACACAAATTTTAGTGTGATTCTATACATAGTGATTTTGCCCATTTTTTGACTGGGAAGTCATGCTAAATTTTTAAAAAGAAAATGAGGAGAATGTAGTAAAAACAAAACAAAACAAAACAGTTTTGTTCTATTCATGTTTGACTTTTGGGAAGAGGCAGGGGCGAAGGGAGAAAAGGGAGAAGTAGGAAAAGAATGTGTCATATTCTCCAGAAGAGCTTTATTTCCCTTCTATTACAGCTCTTCCCTTCCTGTGAGAATCAAAGTTCTTCTTTCCAAATTGTTAATGAAAGAAAAATGCCCCACCATGGGACAGATGAGGAAATGGAGTAAGCAGGCGGTCTGCCCACGTCACAAGCTTTTCTGGCCACTCACTAGAAAAGATGGCATCTAGAAAATGACAAAAATGAAAAGGAATATGCTGGATAAAAATAATACAGTGGAGGGGCTAACCTCCTGCCAGTCAGACGAAGTACAAGGAGAATGTTGTGAATATGATGGAGTTTTGATTTTGTTAGGAGTCGTCTGCTTCCAGCACTGGGACTGGCCGACGCAGGGCAGGTCCTTCAGCCAGCGCTCTGCCGCAGGAGAGGTGACCTCTCAGAACAGGATTGATATCAGCTGTGACAAAGATAATGATGGGTATTATGTATTCTGTAAGAAATTTGTGTAAGAAATTAAAACTATCACTACCAGTCAGAAGTTTAGATGAATGTCTTCTATAATGGAGGGGGAGAAATGAGGATTTCAAAAGCACTGTTACTACTAGAAATTTATCTATCTTAATATTTACTAGGACAAAAAAAAAAGTAGGTAGGAAAGAATGAAGACAAACAAATGGGGATTTCTTTCTTTTTCTGTCTTTCTTAGCAAAGACAATCATAAGAGAGAATTAAGAGACGAAACTAAACCATCCCTTTTCATTTTAAACAACTTCAAGCACATTCAAAAATATGTTTTCAGCGTATTCCAGGGAAAAAAAGCTCGTAAGTCTGTTGGTGCCAACTGGCTTGCAGGAAAAATGGAAAAAATAACAAAGTCAAACCGAGGGAGTGAAAAAACTTTGGCAAAGACAGTGATGGAGTTTGATTTACTCAGAAAAAACCATATGCATGAACCCACCACGCTTGTTCTCCCATAGATTTTAAGGGTAATCAACTAAAATGTGCATGGTAAGTAAGAACACTTGTCAATTTATGCCCCATCCTCTGTACAGGCAAGACATTGCGTTCTCCAGCTGTTTCACATCCCTTTAATCAGTGAAACAAAAATCTGAATAAAAATAAATTATGAATAAAACCTGCATATTATTTTCTGTGCTTCTCGAGGCCATAGAATTCATGTTAGCCTCTTCCAGCATGAATTGAGACCTGGTGTGCCTTTGTAGCGCATCGAGCACACAATTCTCTGTTTCTCACTGCTACAAAATAATATAAATATCAAAAAATAACTGAAAAGAGACAAATAACAGATTTTAAAAAAATGTATCTAGAAATAAATTATGTGCATTTTGAAGACAAGAAAAAAGTCACAAACATTTCCTAAAACATGAAACACTCTGGTGGCTGTAATGCATTAGCATAACAAAGTGGCTGACTTGAAGTAAAGATTTTTCTCATTTGCAAACTTGTTGTTTGCAGAATAGAATACAGTTAATGGGCAATACACTGATGCATACTTGATCTCCTTTCTGATGTGCTGGTTTACATCTTTTACAGAGCTTCTAAGTAAGTTTTTAATTTGTAGAAAATGGGTAAGACAAATGAAATAAAGTGCTAGGATGTACTACAGTGTTTCTTTTAGACAGCTGTTGGAAGTGGGCTATTCAATGCTTATCCAAAGCTGATATATTTAAACTATAAGAAGTAGAGACACTTGATAGTCACCTTAAGAGGGTTTACTGACCTGGTAGGTAGAAAGTAGTGTTCATCCACAGGAAGCCAGTGTGTGCATGGCTATGCGCGTTCCAAACACTTCAATATCTAGCAATCTTCCCATCATAGCCTCACTTTCAAAACGACAAGTTTATTCTTTTACACAAAAAAAGTGGGATAAGACAGGGAATCTTTTAAAATGGCTGCAGCAAACCAGGGTATTTTCATTCATGTATTATGTGACCAGCTAAAGTTATCTCAGCTCTTAGTAACAGACTTTATAGGAAAAAAATTCCTGCTCGTACTCAAGCAATCACCAGACAACATTCCTCTTGTATGAAAATAATATACCTTTAATTTATTTACAGGACTGACCAACTGGATGAAGTGGCTGTACTTCAGATGCACTGCAAGAGCTTTCATTAGCGAACTATGTCACTATTCATATGTCTGTATTTTCTTGATATCAGTTATAAAACATACAATCAAATGAATCATGAAAGGGTTGTGAAGAGTGAGATACAAGGAATGTACACAGCAATTAGACAGAAGAGAAAAAAAGATTAAAATCTTCCTATACCCACTTTCAAAAATGTAATTTTCGAAGGTGAAAATTGTTTTTTCATTACTTAGTAGATAATATGAATGGACTGATTTTTTGACTTAATGTCAACATCTACGGTAAAAGCCAGTATGTCTCAAATTTGCATGCTAGCTAGTAACATCTGTCGATTGTACAAAAGTTTAACATATATCAAATTCTTCTGGGAGCTTTGACATCACTAAGTGGTGAAACATGTATGACATTAAGATAAGAAAATATAATTATATTTCCTACCTTCTGGCCAGCCATTCGCAACAAGAAATTAAGCAGCTGTTAATGATTTCTGTCATTTTATATCTCCCGTAAAAGTGCATGTAAAAAATTTCACAGAGGTGCTAGGTAACACAATTACAAGAGAAAGCCTTGGTTTCCGATACATTCAATTTGCTAAATTTATGCACTAAAATGAAAGATAAGATGCAGACATTGTGGTATCAGTTCTTTATCTTTGGTAAAATGTTCTCATTTTATTATAGCCGTATTTGCTCTGATATCCATTTTATGCATGGCCTGCTATTATTTAAACCAACAGGAAACATTTAAATGGATATAAACAGTATCTGTGTATTATTTAGTACATTCATGACTTTCTTCATACATTCTTTGAGAATGTTGCTAGCATATGGGGAAAATGAGCAAATGCTACGATCTATTATGATTTACTCGCAGTTTAATATAATACTCTTACTAGTTCTTGCCATTAGGAAAAAACATTTTGTTTTGCTTTTAAAAGAAAGGGATCAATATGACTCTAAGAACAATAAACTCTAAAAATCTGAAGTAAAAATATCAAGTATTTTGTACTTTCTTACGAATGCTAAAATAGAAAATTACACTGGAACTGACTTAAAATTTGATACTATGACCCATCTAAATAAACAACAAAAAAGGACCACAGAGAACATCAACAATTGCTCCAAGGTTTTCCAGCAATCGTCAGTAAGTGACCACTGTCTTTACTGTCTTAAAAATCCATGGCTGACTCTCTCTCACCATTTCTATCAGTATTAAAAGGAAAAAAAAAAAAACAAACAAGGAGGAAAACTAGTTTTAAAGCAGCACTCTCCAGTGACAAATCATACAGCAAATTCGCATTGGGTTTGGGTGGTCTAGTTACACTTGAACATATTAATGATGCAAACTTGACCGTATGAACCAAAGTTATACAAACACAGTTATGTCTCCAAATAGCTACTAATTACACTAAATCAATTTGGCAAAGTGAGAGAGTTCAATATCCCCACACCTGAAATATCCAGATGGTGCTGCATTCACACAAAGAGTAAGTTACATTACCACAGCTCATACACAGGGACCCTGAAACACTTAATTCCATCACAAAACCAATCTTTGCACGTACTTTTTACATATGCAATTCAATATGAATACTGGAAACCTTTGGAATCACGATTTTGATAGAGAGTAAGGTCTAAAATTTTTCTAAGTTCTTTTTTCGTGTCTTTTTGTTCTTGTTGTTGTTGTCTTTGTTATTGTACAAATCGAGTGGCAAGCAGGTGATGGCAAGATATTCCATGGGTATGGGCTTGGGTCTGTTCTACTGGCTTTATTCAGACAAGCCATCCTCACTTACCCCAGCAGTGACACTGGACAAAACAAAAAAAGAACTCACAGGGGCAGGATCAAGCTTGTGGTGACAATATAAAAAAAAAAAAACAACATTCATATTGTGTCTATGCTCACATCTCAGTTCTTCAACAATTAATTCTTGGTTTCAGAAATAAAACCTGGGTAACACTGAAAAATGCAAATAACACCATTCTGGCCCATTCTTTGACACAGTATTATTATTTTCAGTATCTCAGTATCATCAAAAACAAAACACATGTGAAGCTGCAACTAGTGTAGAAGCGAAGTCTAATATTCCAATGATCTCCAATGAACATGGCACTTGCAAATTTAAATTAAGGTTAAATTTCAAACTCTGAATTAACTATCATCAAGACTGTTCAGAAGGGTTTAATGAAAAACTGCCCCTGAAGAGCACAATGATTTAAAAAAAAATTCTTTATTATTAGAAAGTGATAAAAAAGGAAGATGCAGAAATGGGGAGTGGAGTAATACAGTTTCAATACATGTATTTGCACCATTGAAAATCATGCTCTTAGCAAGTCATTGATAGCTCTGTCACCGATGACTTACGGTCTTTGCCCATGTACAAATGTAGTAAGCCACTTCCCACTGCTGCGGTGCCCACATAGATGCAACACACACGTTAAAAACGCAACAAACTCAGTGCCTGACTGTCCTAGACACTGAGCACCCTCAGCTCCCGACAGGCCCCTCAGTCTAAACCAAAGCATAATCCTGACAATAATTTAGTGGTCAAAGTCTTAGGAATTTTTTGCTTTCTTTGCTTTTTTCAGTATATCACACTTTTTTCTGTTAGGACGCCGGCACCTTTCATCAATGCTAGGTATACATTCATAATGCCATACTTCTTCCATTTTCTCCACGGGGTAAACTGCCTCCACGTAATGACGGATCAGTCTCAGCCTGATAGGATCGAGCTGTTTTTTGTTACAAGCACCTGAATGGTTGTATTGCAGTCTGAGATTCTCCGGAGTAAAGAGTTCGGGAAAGAGTCTTACAAGAAGCCTGGCAGCGAAGTTGCCAACCGACAGGCTCTGCTGCACTATCTCTCTTACCTCCTTATCAGACAGCAAATACAGAGAAGGCACAGGGAAGTCTGGATTAGGAACGACGAGTTCATCGAGTGGTATCTTGCAAAAATCCTTGCTGCTTCTTTCCGGTGGCAGCGGCGGCCCTTCGAATTCTTCTCGAAACCTCTCGGGGTTTATTGCATAGCTGAGAAATTCCCTCCTGTCGGGCCCCGGCACGTGGATTTTCCGTTGCTGTTGGTACGTCCGCCTTTGCTCCGTGTCTCTTCGCCGACACCTCTCGTCAAGCTTCCCAACAAACTCCAACGTCCACACTCTGTCATTCTTTGCTCTGGGATACAGTATCTGCACATAATGTCGAATTAATTTAATTCTAGTGGGGTCGAGCTGTTTCTTGCCTAAAGATCCACTACAGTTGTATTGCTTCCGTAAGTTTTCGTGAGTAAACAGTTCAGGAAATAAGAGAACAAGCAATCGAGAGGCAAAGTTGCCTATGGAAAGACTGCTTTCATATATGCTTTTAATCTGTTCTTTGTTCAACAGGTAATCTGGGACAGGGACATCGAAATCGGGAGGGGGAAAGTCAAGTTTGTCAAAGTCTATGGGTACAAGCCAAATTTTTTTTGAGCGTCTGCCAGGTTTTTCATATTCAAAACTGTCTTCCACTTTTATGATTGATACATCATCTGGTAAACTAGAAGAATCGTAACAGTCATCTCTCATCTGATCACATTCACTTCCATCCATATATGTATTTTCAAGCTCATCGTTTATTCGCTGCACACACTGCTGCAACCAGGCTTCTTCTTCTTGCACATCTGGGAAGTAAATTTCAGTGTACCTACGGATTATTTGAAGCCGATGAGGATCCAGCAGTTGTTTTCCAGAGTCTCCAAAGCAGCTGTACCTTTCGGCTAATTTTCTGTGGTCGAAGAGTTCTGGAAACAACCTGTGTAACAAAAAAACAGAAAATTCCCCTGGAGAAGAAGCTTCATCTAAAAATTCATTGAGATCCTGAGCATCCAGCATGTAATCTGAGGCAATGGCACTACTCCTGTCCAAGGACAAAGCTTCCTCCTGCTCTTTATCCTCCATAAAATGAGAGGACTCGACCTGCTCAGTCTCATAAAAACTGGACGATTGCACATTCTGCTGACTGTTTTCCATT
Source organism: Dromas ardeola (assembly GCA_013398915.1). Taxonomy (NCBI): domain Eukaryota; kingdom Metazoa; phylum Chordata; class Aves; order Charadriiformes; family Dromadidae; genus Dromas; species Dromas ardeola. The sequence goes on from VYZM01003946.1 coordinate 88,086, forward strand.
TCCCTTTGAGCCCAAAATCTATTGAAAAAATCGTTGACTTGAGGCAAACACTCCACCTGCCACACAGCTGTATTCTTCACAGAAGGATAACAAACTTCCACATAGTTGCGGATAAGCTGCAGATGAAGAGATTCAAGTTTCCTTTTGTTGAGAAAGCCGCATGCGCTGCAGCTTCTGCTGAACTCGTCGTCGCTGAAGAGCTCTGGGAAGAGCTGCACGAGCAACCGGCAAGCGAGGTCTCCACCTGACGTGCTTTGATCCATGATTTGTTTGAGCTCCGCAGAAGTCAGCTGGTACTCCGGGGGAGGCCTGAAGTCTGCAACGGACTCCGCTGGACTGACTTGCTTTTTAATTCTGCTAACCTCCAGAGACAACAGGTCAACCTTACTGTGAAGCTGAGTCATATTGGTATTGAGGGTGTTAAGTGTGTAAAACATTTTCTGTATCAAAGAATAAATATTTGGGTCAGAATCTGCGGTGGCGGCTGTTACGGTAATGGCTGCAGCCGAGTCCCTTTTGCGTTGATCATTCAAAGTCCGAAGATGCGAGGGACTGCTGGGGTTGATTTTTTCAAACAACTCATAAGAAGCAAACTGCTCGGCTCCCGGCGGGTTCTTCTTCTCCGTGATTTTGTGTGAGATGCCATAGAGAGGTTTTTTGTAAGATGGAGTGGTTATGTCACTGAAGGATTCTTCTTCACAGAGCCACGTTACGTTAGGATTCTTGTTCTTGTTTGGCTGCTCTGCATTTACCTGAGTGGGTGAGCCAGTATCTCTGTTCTTCATGTTTGAAAGGGGGCCCTTTGAATGAACAAATATTGTATTAGTAAGACCGCCTTAAAAACATTAGCTATAAATATATGCCCCTTAAGCAGGCAGTTGCATAAATATGCAAAGTCAAATTTTCTCCAGAGGACTTAGTTGTGTTAAATATATAAAAATCAATAAATTCACCAGAAAAATAAAATTACAGTAAAGTATTATTTAGGTTTTTTGTTTTGTTTTGGATCATGGCTTTCTCCATGGAAGAGAAATGCAATAATAATCCTTAGTACTCTTTACCCACAGAGCTCTAAATACTCTCCCAAATTAAGTATCAATATGCTTCACCTTGCATATGAGGATCTTGGGCTGTAGGGAATTTGGGTGGCAACAAGTCAGCAACAGAGCCGAGAATAGAATCTAGATTTTCTGACTCCTAGTCCTGTGACCTTGCCACTGCCTCCAACAACTGCATTTAACGTTCCAGCACTCTCTTTAGGTTAGCTTTTGAAAATACCACAAAGGCTGTAAGACACCAAAATTATGCTTATTCTCTTCTTTCTGATGTGAAAGGTTTTTTAAAATCATTATAATGGTGTACACTCCTAAACAAGTTCTAAGAATGACTGTAGTTTTTAAAAAAGCATTCTATTTAAATAATCAAAACTTAAAACCAAAGTGAAAAGTACCTTTAAAAAGGGACGACTAAGACTTCTCTATTTCTGAAAGGCAGGGAAGTTTGAACTCATGGGTTTCTAATTTTCTAAATTATTTATATGAAAAACAGTAATGAGCTCTTAAGGAATGAATGTTCTCAGTAACGTCTACCTCTTCCTCACTGCTTGAAATTGGATGGAAGCATTTTCATCAACTCACAGCAAATATGCAGGGCTTGGGTGGGTTGGGTTTTTTTGCAAATAATTCTTAAGAAGTTAAGTAGATACAACAGAATCAAAACCCAACATACAGAATTCAAACATGAGAAAACACTTACAGATTTTGGAGAAGACTGTACTGAAACATTTTGCTTGGCTTGTTCCACAGAACATAATTAGATAAAAAACACAGAATTTGCATTCAATTATTAAAACAAATGGAACACAGACTTGAGGTCTGAGCTCAGAGCCACAAGCAATTTGAAATTCTAGTGAAGACCCCACTACGTCCTACAGTGAGGAACTTGAATTAAGATTCCTTTCTGAAAAAACAGAACTGTAGCACTCATGAAATTATTCTGGTCCCTACGTGTACTCACACTTGGCATCTGCTTACTGCAGTGACAAATTGAATCTAATTACTTTTTAATTTCTAATGCAATGTATACTCAAAAAAGGCTCAGAATGAACAAGCTGGTTTCCACTCCGAGTTTAGAAACCAGCAGACTCAATTAAATTGAAGTTGTGTTTCCAAGTTTTGCTCTCATTCACACCATACAACCCTACATGTGAAACCTCGTGTTTTCACATCCAAAGCTGCGTGGATGGACAGATGGTAAAAGGAAAGTGTAACGCAAAGGCAGTATCTTTCACAGTGCGCAGAATCCCAAGCCATGGTGGTGCCTAGGACACCTGACTTCCAGGTCCCAGTTAGAAGACTGTCCCTCCAGTCCCACTCATATTAAAGCATATTTGCTATGAGGACAGCGAGGAACCAGAGTCCTGGAACACCACCAGCTATTAAAGGGTGACTTTACCACAGAAAATGATATGATATACCCTAACTAAATTAGCTCTTTCTGACTTGTAAAATACCAGAACACAAGAAACCAAATTGTGAGCAGAGTGCAATGCACATTGCTCCCACGTAACTGTAGGCTCCTACCCTGGGAATGAAGTCGTCATACACCACCTCTACCTGTCAGTGGAGAAACAGAGGTATTTCCAGATGGTTATAGAGCTCACCCAAATAGATATCACCTGAAAGCAGGTCATTAAAATCTCCACTGACAATAAACACAGTTCTGCTCCCCAGTCAGACACCCAGACTGAGTTACAAATTTCTTTTACCATTTTAGATCAAAAGAACAAAACAAAACTGCAATTCTGGAGAACACATTTCTCACGCATACAGTGAGACCTGCTACCTAAGTAGCTAGCTCTTCCTTAACACTCCTGTTTTTAGATAATATTCCAAATAGTCCTTCACATACAAGGTATGATTCATCCAATTTCTTCTATACTAAATAGCTTGCCACGGGCCACCAGCCGCCTGTCAGTTCTCATCAGAACTCCTGCTGTACCTTTTCCCTAATTAATTATATAATAAAACTTGGCAATGTGCGGGTAACTTCTATTAATGAACACCTCACACAGAGCCAGGGCAAAGCAATATTAGAATGTGTATTAAGCAGCACAAATTCATTGCCTGAAGTGACAGTGAGTATTGAAAAAGCTTGTATTCTTAGTTTTGGATGCAGTGCTCTGGAGGAGGGGAAGAGCTCGTGCTAAGAACTGCGGCAGATCTCTGCGATGGCAGCAGAACTGCTGCCCTTTCACTAATGCAGCTCACAGTGTTTGGATCTGGTTGCGGGACGGATTTGGTTATCTGCATTTCAGAAACACATAGTCAATGCTCAACTAACAGATGTCAACACGTTTGGGCCTATATTTAAGTATTTTCTATTTCAGATGCATTCTCATTTTCTTTCCTTTTGCTTTTAATTATCTTGTCTTTAGACAGTTTTGATTTGGGAACAGCACTATCCACAGCATAAATACATGGCTTTTCATAAATTCTCCCATTAAACTAGTATTTCTAGTATTTAAAATTTTTAATTAGTTTTCTGTAACACTGATCTTTAAACATCAATGTATATATCAATAATACTACACCTATTTAAGGCGACCAGTTTTAATGTACCATCAAAAAATAATCAAATATATTGTTCTATGAGACTCAATGCACATAAGAGAGTGCTGCTTTTTATATTACATATGCACAGCATGGTTTTGTATTATATACATTCTTTGAACATTTGCGAAATGCAGTATTTTGGTAAACATCGACCGATATAAGCAATTGTGAAATAGTCTCTCACATTATCTCTTGGAGTTCTAAGCCAAGTTTTAAAAGTTGTTTAGTTATCGCTCTGCTCAGTGCTAAAGTCCAGCCAATTTATGACCTTTATTATGCTTAATAAATAAAGTCTAAATATCTGTAAGAATACAGAACATAATATTCTAGCATATGAGTAAAGAAGAATAAATATATGAGCAAGAAACATGTAAAATGATTATATCAAACACATGAGAACTTGGAAATGTCTTGCACATAAATTTTTTAAACTTATAATCTACACTTTTTTTGAAAAAAGAAAATAAGGGAAAATTAATTTCTGGTTATGAAGTGACAATCAGAATTAAAAAAAAAAAAGAGAAATGTCTTCTGATAGAAAGTCATTTGTAATATAATCACCAGCCCCATAGTACAGTTATATAACATAAAAAGTACAGCTCTACTTATATCATACATAGATGCCTATGTGATGTGTAGTAAATATACTACATGCACAATATTCTCAAAAATAATTAACATTTTGTCCTCTGTTTAAACAGAAATAGTTAGTGAAGTCATCAACTAACAAAATATTGGTACTAGAAAAGTAATTAACTTTAAAAATGTTGTTAGGATTGAGGACTATTTCTGGTTGGTTATTTAACTGAACATGCTGATTCATTGGGGTCAGTCCAGAATGAATTTTCATCATTGTTACTGGGTCACTTTCTGATATTATAAGTCCAAAGTTATAATTAAGTTCAAATAATTTTAAAAATTTATTACAGGCAAACAGCAAACAGTAAAATCCAAAGCAAGCACAGTTCAGAGACCATTATGAAGCTCTTTCGAGATTCTGAATGTGAGTAAAACGATTGTAAAAAGAAAAAGAGGAAGGAAAAGAAAAGAAAAGAAAAGAAAAGAAAAGAAAAGAAAAGAAAAGAAAAGAAAAGAAAAGAAAAGAAAAGAAAAGAAAAGAAAAGAAAAGAAAAGAAAAGAAAAGAAAAGAAAAGAAAAGAAAAGAAAAGAAAAGGTGTAATAAGATTAAAACCTACCTACCACAGGCATTCAGGGAAAAAAACAGCCCCGAGAAGTCAGAGAGATGACAGTCAAGAAAAAGAAATATGAAGAGCTATGGCTAGAAAGGAGACATGAAATGCACAAATACAACACGGAATAGCTGGCTAGGTAGCAGAACAGCAGAAAAGGATATGTGCATTAGAGTAGGTCATAAACTAAATATAACCCAGGGCCTGAAGTTATTCAAAAGAGGATGAATTTGAATCTAGGTTATTTTAATAAACTGCTGAGCGTGAAAAACTGGAGGTCATTATCCTGCTCTAGAGGGTGTTAGAAGAGATGTGACTCCAACACTGGACATTACCCTTTCAGGAATCTCAAAAAGAACAACAAAAATATAAGGTGACTTCTGAAGAAGAGCTGAAGAAACAGAATTTTAGTCTTGGAAAGGAAGGGCTGAAGGTGGACAACATCACACCAATTTTCCCATATGCAGAAGACTTTCCTAGGAACAGATGATCACTGCTCTCCCTACTGAAAAGAACAAGGACAAAAAGAAACTTGCTCAGTTTCAGCAAAGATTAATGAAAATCTCCAATTGCTAGAGAGGTGAAGCACTAGAACAGGATAATGGAAGAGACTGCATTTCCTTCACCAGCTGGACAAATATCTGGATTGTCACAAGTGGGATGGTGCACCAGAAGTTGTAATACATTCTGCTCTTGATATGCTGAAGTCTTCTGCATCCCTGCATTTTTATCTTTCAAGTAATACACAAATTTATACTTGTCTCACTGACATCAAAATCCGTGTCACAGAAGGAAGAATTACAGCCCTGATTCTACCACTGAGGATCCAGCTGAAGGACTGTGTGACATGAGAGGGACTGTAATCAGTCATGCTCAGTTAATCCAAATCACTACCTGCTCCTACGTTCTCTGACAAACAACAAAAATATACTTCACATGAATGAATTAATCTATATGTGTATCTCATAGATACGATCACATTATTTAAAGAAATGCCCAGACAAGTAATGTGCTCAAACTGGGTTAAGATTAGCCATATTTGACTCAAACTCATTACTAATGCAAATCTAATTAACTGACTTGCATTTTGCCTATAGCAGCAATGAATTTAGCCTGTGAAACATGAACAGTAAAATCACACAGTCATGTATAGAGAAGTCACCTCTTGTGTAAAGCGTCTTTTCTTCACACTGGGTAAGACATCTTGCTGGCTCCCTGAACCATCACACCCAAGTGAGGTCTGTTTCCGTTTGTTGGAATCCTGTAGGCAAGTAACTGCGCCATCCAGTGAGTGTTTCTCAGCAGATCTGGATGTTACTGAGCAGTCTAGAGCTTCATCTTCGTTTTCTGTTTCTACTTTCACAATATTTTTTTTAGGAATTTTTACTGGAAAAAGAGAAAGTTCAGAAAGATAAAGCACTCTCTCCAGAAAACCATGACACCCTTAATACAATCTTTTGTGGTTTGTTTCTTTTTATGAAAATGTGGTTTGAAGAACATCATTATTTTTTATGACTTGTACGATAAGTGTATGCTGAAGCCACCCCAAAGTCAAGTTTTTATTATACTAGGAACAATTCAGTCATCCAGTAAATGACAGTTTCTTCCCCAAAGAAGAGTCTAAAGTATAAACAAATAAAGTTACAGTAGGAAGATTTTTTTTGAGGGGGAGGAAGGATGTAGAGCAGAAAATAAAATGAGTAACAAAGATAACGATGTGTTTTAGATAGCTTTTTAAAAACCATTAATGTAACTTGTCTTGATCCAACTGTATTCTTTATCAGGTTACAAAGACTTTCATTCAACATATATTTTTGCCTGATCATAAATTACACAAAATATAATATTTTACCTTCATCATCATCAGTGATTTCAGCTGAATTCATCTTCTATTTCACTAAAGAACAAAAACAAATATACAAAAATAAATATCAGCAATATATCTTCTGCAATCAGGAAATACCTGCATCTGTTTTTATAATTACTTTTAATCTAGAACCATTGGGCATTAACAGACCATGGATAATTTCCAATCTGTACATTTGTAGAACCTAGCTATTTTCAATAAATTTCATGGCCATCTATAGACCTGTCAACATGCAAACTATATGGCAAACTGCATACAACAGCTAGGAATGTATTTAAAACTATATGTCTTTTTCTGGCATGGAGAAAATTTAAATTCATTTTAACCTTCTCTATAAATTATCTTGGCAGTATATAAATGGAAGTTAACTGTATTAAACTCTCCATCCTGTACCAAGTCATTTCTTCTTATTACAGTCTTTTTATATTGTCATTGTGGGTGATCCAAAGTCATCACAGAAGGAAAACTCATCATAAACTTGAATATACACTCTGGAGTAAGTTTTCATTTAGAAATCTTCCATCTTTTGATATGGACTGCATCAATTCAAGGAGAGCAACCTGTAAATCTACAGTAACTACTTTTTTCCTAACTGTCAGCCTCTAAATAATGTAAGAATGTTTTTTGAAAGGAAAACTAAATATTTCCATTCTTCTAGCATGATTTTAGCATTATTTCTCACATGAAAGACTCAGTTGTATTTCCGTTTCCTTGAAAACTAATTTTGCAAGTTGCTTAGGGGCAAACATAAATCTGTGGACATATTCCCAAAAGATATTCTAAATCGTTGGGAGTTCTACAAAGCAAACAACCTAATCAGATCTCACGGACCATTACAGGGCACACAGCTGCAAACTGACACTCTCAACTCTCACCAGCTTACGCTGGTGACTGGTAAACTGTCACACACCGCTCCTGTTCATTTACACGCAGCATTATGTTTACTTGGCCCCAGAATATTACTGCTTTACATTTTCCACAGTCACATTCTTCTTTCGAATAGTTTTCTTTCAATTGTTCCTGCCTGTCCTTTAGCCAAGGTCTGAAACCAAGGCAGGCTTCTCTCTGGCTGGAGCAAGTGAATAAAGCAATCTGTCAATCAAAAGCGTACATACAGCCCAGCGGTGGGAATTATAACGAAATTTAAAAGAGAAATGAGGAGAGAAAGAGAGGGAATCTGTTTTGGAAGGACAAAAAAGTCTATATCTTACTTTTGAACACCGTTCAACGGAATTATTTTTTTTAATCTCAAAATATTGTTAAAAAACTCTGCAATCACTTGAATACTGAGTAGTTATGAATTTTTCTTCGCTAATAACTGACGGCTGTTAATGGTAAGTATGAGATCCCATTGAGGGTAAGATTTTGTACGCGTACACTACAATGGGTAGCACACACACCCAAACAAAAGATGCATGAAGTTATAAAATCAGCTCATACTACTCTAGAAGCCAAAACATCCTCTGATGTGCTGATCTTCAACACGGTCCCTATATACAGCCTTATAAAGAGCATCCTCCAGAGGATAACATGAGATTGCCTTCATCATCACGCCACCAGAAAAAGTCTCTCTCAGTTAGAAGTAGAGCTACTACAAACCCCTTAGATATCTCCTCCTTTTAGCCACCAAAATCCCCTATTTTAAGAGTTTTATTTATTAATTGATCCACATATAAATTATGCCAGCTTATAATCACTTCACTTAAACTTGTGCAAACTCTGTAGAGACGTAACAGGACAAAGAGGTTGTTCGGAGAGGTGGTAGATGCCCCATCCCTGGAAACATTCAAGGTCAGGTTGAACAGGGCTCTGAGCAACCTGATCTAGTTGAAGACGTCCCTGTTCATTGCAGGGGGTTTGGACTAGATGACCTTTAAAGCCCCTTCCAACCCAAATTATTCTATGATTCTATGATAACAGCATGAAACATAAGTTGGCCACACCAACTTCTAAACTACCTGATAAGCACTGCTGAGGGTTAATACCCAGTCTTATTAACTCAGCATTATTTATGAATTTAGAAAGAGCCACTACAGCTCTTTATGAAAAATCCTAAGACAGTGTACTTCGCACAGCACCGTCTAAAAGCTACATTGAACCTTAAGAAAAGCACATAGTACTACATGTTCTTATTTTGCCCTGATATCCCAGATATATTGACATTCAGTTTCCAGATCTTTCTTAGACTTTTCCACACTGCACTAGGCTTAGCTCTGAGGGATGTGGTACAAGACCAACTTGTGCAAGCGTTCAAGCAGTGTGACACACAGCCTTTTTGTGAGGGCCGGAGGTGACAGTAAGCAAATCCGCCGATACCGCTACAGAATATTCTGTAATGGAAATCAAAACAGTTTTCCAGATAATGCTAGACTTCTCTATTAGAGCAAAATGCTGAAAGGGTGGTAAACACAGTCAGAAGGGAAGAATATAAAGGTGGCCGTGCGGGGTAATAACACTAAATATTTAGGAGAAGATATAGGGAACTAATTATACCTTCCTTCTAACTCCTGTTACTACTGCTATTCAAATAGGAAGAATGCTTTAGGAGAATTCCTCTGAGAGAATACAAGGAAAGTGGAAGGAGAAGACGAATGAGGATCTGAACAGCCACTCTTTAAAACTGGAAAAAATGAAAACTAAAGCAGAGCGCACACCTTTGTTATCTTTCTTAAGGACGCAACAGCAGGAAGACCAAAGCTATCCTAAACTCAAGTCAAATAATATTAAGTCAAAACACTGTTTCACATATTTGAAGCAAAGTGTTAATACTTATTTTGAATTTTTTTTTTTTCCAAAACTGCCAGAATACAATTAAAAGTGAATAGTCAAAGGAGCATCAGAATCAATGAGTCCTGGAAATGCTGGGTTTTGATTTGAACTCTTTGGTGCCAAACAAAGCACAAGCTCCAACCCATTTTTGGGGAACCCTTGTAATATCTCTCTCTTTACCTGGTTTCCTATCGTCTTTGTGAGATTTGCAAGAACTTTGGTATTAAGAGAAAATGAAGCACGTATAACAGCTTCTGTCAAGAGACAGGAGTCAGCTGCCCCTCTGATTTCCTGCCTCATAGTCCCACCTGCTCTCTCGGTCAAGCATGGCTGCTCACCTTAAGTGAGCTCTTCCAGCTTGATAAAACTGCCAGAAAACAATTCACTTCTTTCTTTGCCAGATTACTTCTCTTCTAACTCAGAGAGGCAAAGGGTAAGGCAAGTGATCAGTCCCAGCTCAGGAGCATGCATGAAGTTTGGAACAGAAAGGAAAGATTAAAAATCTCTCCGATACCAGCAAGCCACTGGCTTGGTTCAACCATTTCATGAAACTCCACTTACCATCTATTTACACAACCTTCAAATTTGGGTAGCAATGGACTTACAAGTGAGTAGTGAGCAGACAGAGATACCAACAGAGCAATTGTATCGTTGCTTCCATAGGAAATCAGGGCCTATGGGAAGGGGGAAAGTCTGTGTGTGTGCATGTCCGTGCATGTATGCCTATATAAGGTTAACAACAATAATTTTGTTGGTTGTTTAAAGTCCACTAAAGATAAAACATGTCAGATTCTTTAAAATGCTGTTTGCAGTGAATCAGTACTTATGAACAGTAATTATTGCCTCCGTAGAAGAGGCAGCGGTGTCAAAATCTGTTTTGAGGTGGCATTCTGGCTCAAATTATGAGAATAAAAAAAGCTGGAGAAAAAAAGACCTAAAAGAACTTGGGACAAAACAGTACACAAAGCAATTGAGTAAGAAATCCATCCAGTAAAGCAAACACCTGACAGTCGTTCTTTGTCATGTTGAGTATACAAACATATTTCATTCTTACCTTATAAGTCTTTTTTTCAAAACAGAAGATAAATAGATGTATCATCCTTAGGCTAATTGTGACTCAATGCTATCTACAGGACAGCAGTTAGCTAGTTCTAGGAAGGGCTGAACACTCTGTGCTGAAACCAGGAGCCCGGGTCTGCAGCGGTGACTGGCAGAGCAAACAGCCTTGGCAGATTTATCTTGCTGGGATATCGATGGATGCTAGAGCACATCCTACTTTCTGGTGAAAAGAGGATCTGGAAGGAGGATTCCAAAATATACCAAACACCTACAACAGCAGCTACGTCAATAGCCAGATCCTGATCCTAATGAAGTCAATTGGCATTGTAGCCTAAGCACCGTATCTCTAAATTTTTAGCTGAAACTTCAGTTATTTCCACCTGAAGTGGCCAAAAAATCATGCTTTACAAAATACGAACATAAACCTTAAGCTTCAAGTTTTAGAATTTTGCTTGTAAAGATTTTAATTTGTGAACCAAGTTATTTTAGAAGCATTTTCTCTGGCTTTTTTTGTTTCTATCTTGTGTATAAAGTAAAATTCCAAACAATGTGTGAAGAGTTCAGAAACACCTAACAAAACAGACATACAATAGGTAAACTAACATACTGTTTCTCTATGCTTATGCTGAAACATGGGTAAAACACTCAGAAAGAGTAACTCTTATAACCCTGATTATGGATCCTACACCTCTGAACACTAAAAATGAAGCGAACAGCTAATACTCTCACTTTTTCTTCAAAGGAGACTCTGCTTTTGATTAATGGCAGTCTGCTTCTAGTAGTCATTAGTTAAACTTATCTAATGTAGGATAGACAGGAAGATGTGTAGCACTTGGACAAATTCAACAATCAAGGAAGAAGAGGTAAACGGACACCATCCTCACAACGCAAACAATAAATCATCAGATTTTACTGCCTACATTTCATTTATTGAGAACGACCGCCTTGAAAAGAGTATGTAGTTTAAAATTTCTATGTAATCAATGTCTCAAAATAAACACCTTGCTGATGAATCAGCATATACTCACCTTCCCATCTAAACTGCCTTGATAGCTACTAGTGCTGGTACTGTACAGACACTTGTGCTGAGCCACTGCTAGGTGTCACGCAACGGAGCCTGTGGGATGCCAGCACTCACCTGGGAAGACACAAACATTCCTTTTGGCTCAGTCCTCCAGACTCACACACACATCCTGACACTTCCAAAACAGTTAAAAAAGATCAACCAAAAAAGACAGTTTTCTTAAGGTTGTAAAGCTTGTTCTTCTAAGAGAAGTGAATACAAATACTTAAATTTGCAATCATGCAAACAACGATACTATTCTTTTTAAATTAATGCACAATGAGCCTATTTGCAGAGAACGAACACGATATACAGCACTGTGTCCTGTTTCAAGTTAAGCTACTTCAAATAAATTCAATATGCACTACAGTCTAACTCTAGACACCAATCTAAGCGTTTTTGATTTGTGATCTTGTGATTTGCAGCAAGATCCAGAAATCCCACTCAGCAACCAGCTAAACTTGTAGGTGGCTATAAATTCTAGATACTAAGTTTCTGGTGGACCACATACACAAAACCTTTTGAGCCCTGCTGGGACCGCTGCACTAGGAGCTCCTCTGCATCTGGTCTGCTGGCTCACATTCAACACCCATTTTCAGAATACACTCAGTACTTTGGGACTCTCATAGAGAACAGTCATAAATAAGTGCAGGATATTTCACTTACGAATGACACAATGCTTAAACAGGTATTTGGGAGCCAGAAAACCTGTTTTCTTTCTTTATTTCTTTTTTTTTTTTTTTCCTTTGCTGATCTTTATCTTGCAGCATAGACAAGAATCCAGGTCCCCATATCCTAGAAGAGTGATAAGAGTGATCTAATCACAAGGTTACGGCACGCTGGAGGGCAAGTGGGAAGAGGAGCGGTGGGCCAGGGCACGAGGGGGCAGGGAAAGAAGGGGGGGCTCCCAGCACACGTTGGCTGTCACTATGGCCCAAATCCCCTTCCCACAGATCCAGATCTCCCTTCTTCTCATCAGGTTAGACGAGGAACGAGACAGTGCAATAAAGGGACCCAACGCTCCCTACTTTCATTGGTATCACTTAGACACATGCCTCTATTCAAAAGACTCAGGAGGTTATGATACTTAACTGTATCATTGTAACATTTTGCTAATAACATTCAACATTGAAACGGTATTAAAGGTGGCTAACAGGGAAGCTCAGTGCACAGCACAAAGCTGTGAGTTCCAAGGCATGCATTACCAAAAATGTGCCTACCCGAAATATGCACTGAAACCTTAAGGATTTAAAGAATTTAGGTACAAAAGATTTCATGAGTAAGGGAGCGAATTGCAAATCATACTCTAAATGTATTTCAGTCTCATATCATCTAGTATAATGCAGAATGATACTAAAAAGTTGCATAAAAGTGTACCTACCTAGTTATTGATATATAAACCAGAATTGAATCATAACCCTAAGTTAAACCATGCCACGATGTGCATTTTCCTCCTCCTATTTACCACCTAGCAATTACTCATGTGTTGGCCTTCGAGGATGCTTTCCCTACCTGTCTTATGATTGTGATCGTTGTAAAAGTGCAAGGCAAAGAGAAAAGATCTTGCTGATAATGTAAGATCAAGGCAGTTCTCTGCTTTTGCAAACATTCCTAAAGAAAGCTTGATTGATGACTTTCAAGTTCTGACTTAAAAAAACCAAACATAAAAATCCACCAGAAAAAACCACTGTTGTTCTGCTGTTCATAACTGAACAATATAATTCTTTACTCTTCAAATTCCCATATCTAAGTTCTGACAACTGAAAAAAAAAAAAATTAGCACAAAAATCATGTAGGGAGGTATAAAAGTGCACACATGCTGTATGTGGAAAGCAATTCTGATTTCATAACACTTGTTAATTATAATTAGAAATGTAAATGAATCATTATCTTAACTAATATACCCTAACATAACAAGAATGCCTGTTATCAGTTTTATAGAAGTTTGCTGTTATTAATTTAAATGTTTGCATAACACACTCCAGTCCATTGATGCATGGTAAATGTGTAGATGCTGCTTCTTGAATGCACACCATCCCACTAAATATTTTTGTGTTTTCATGTAGGTTGGCAGGAATTCTTCACTATTTCTTCTCTAGTTCTTCATTATTGATTATAAGAATGTTATTAGAAATACGGAGGTTTAGATATTGTGTATTATAAAACGTTTATTCCTTTTAAAACCTCATGGTGGTACATTGCTTCATATATAAAACTCGGAGGCTTCAAAGAAAAGTATTCTACTTGAGTGTTGTTTGCTTTTGAAGAGATGATTTGTCCTTTATATTTTGGTCAAAAGATAAGATACGCGTTTGCTAGTAACATTAAAGTGTGTTTAATAGCATATGTGGAATATGACGTCCAATTTCCTTGCTTTCAACATGCAGTGAAAGACACAATGCTCCTCTTAAGGCACAGGTAACCTTGCAAACTTAAATGAATGATGGGAATATCAAAAAAGCCAAAAAACCAATACCTCCTTCTAAGGAGCTAACATTAGCTAAATTTAGGAAGATCTGTACATTGAACTGGCATTTAACAGCCAAAAGTAGCACCTCCTCTTACACATGCCTTCCGGTAATAGGACTTTATAACTACATGACAATGGTATTTATTATGCTACATAACTAGAGTGTGGTTTACCCAGAGACAACCAAAACTATTGTATTGGTATATATATATTGTATAAGCTCAGCCTCCACAAGTAGTTGAGACACTCACTGGACAGTCAAGTGTCTGAGGTCCTGCTCCCTGTCTCTGGGTCTCTCTCTGTATTTCACATGAAACACACACTGGATAAAACACAGAAAGCAATGGATACTTCCCAAGGGAAGCCCACAGTCTCGAAAGCAGGTGTGGGTAGGTGGAAATAGTCCTGTCCCGTGCAGCAGGTGAGCAGAGGGCTGCTCCAACCACCCGCTGACAGCGCGAAATACTGTCCCTCGTGACATTTTAGAAGAACAATTTCTGCATAACACTTTGAAATAACGAGAGCAAACACCCGTTCTCAACACGCAGCCCTGCAGCCCCAGCAGGAGACAGGACCGAAGGCAGGCGCCTCTGCGCAGGCTGCGCAGGAGCTGCCTCCTGCTTGGGGCGCGTGTGGCTTTCCAGGCTGCCTCTTGAAAAGCTCTCCTGCTGGGCTGCAACAGCAAACCTAGAGAAAGAACTAAGAGTTCTGGGTTTTGCTTTGGGAGCCAAGTAATCTGCATCTTTTACTTCCTGGCTGTAACACTGGGTCCAATAATTTCAGTATTGCAATTATCCTCCGGGTACATTTGATTCCTCCAATTTGTAAAAAACAATGCAGCTCAAATTCAATTCAACAGAATTACACATAAATATCACTCCAAAATTGAGCCATAAAATGCATTTCTTAGAGGCAATGTTTGCTTTCTGTTGAGTTCCATGAACCAGTGATTTGTAGAATTTTGACAAGGCCTTCTCAAAAAACCAACACAACGCAATTTTTTTTTCCTGGACTTTTTTGCATTTTCATAAATATTTTTATTTTCTATTTAATTATCCTTCTATTGCTGAAAACCTCATCACCACACTTACTGGTATGATGCTCAGAACAAGCAAATAACTAGAAAGGGTCACTGTCAGTATACTGCCTGAAACAAGGTAACTTCCTAATGCTACAAATTACATCTAAAACTACTATAACAGAAATTGGGGAGGGAGGAAGAAATCTGTACTGTTTGATTTGTCCACCTGACTGTACTTTGTATATATTTAGGTAGGTTTCGTTATAACTTGTGACTTTTCCGAGGAAAAATTTTGGAAAGGCTTGGGAAGTTACTTGAAAAGGCAGGAGGTTGAAGAAGTCCGATACCTGAAACCACCTTAACTAAAAGAAATTTCGATAATTGATTTCAAATTTCAAACCCATCTTAACGAAACTATGGAATAAGAATGTTGCCTCAGCTAACTGAGCAATGAGCAAAATGTGAGTAGACAATATAAAGAATCCTAAAAGCAGATGTTTTCTATTCTGTCTATTTTGAGATAGTAGGGGGCTGCTAGTGACCCAAGAGCAGCGTTTTGGAGTAATATTTATTCTTGATATCCAGTACTGATACTTGAAATATTAAATACCTTAGAAAACAGTATTCCAACATTACAATCATGTTCCAACTATAAATACATGTATAACAAGCCTAAAATTACAAAAAAATATTTTTAAAAGAACCAGCAGATGTTGTTGGAAGCATTACCCTTATGGACAATAAAATCCCTATACTTAACATAGTTTGAAAACCTCCTCTACTGCCCTGAGGAGGAGGACAGGAAGCCTCAAGTCTCCACTGAAGCCAGCCTTGCAACAAGGGCATTTTGCCAATAGGACTTACAGGGCATGTTCTCAATTTGGGTCTTTTTAAATTTCATTTTACTTAAATCTGCAGATGCAGTTTAAAAAAAAAAAATTAAATAACTCTTCTCGGTTTTCCCACAAGTTGCCTAAAGCTGAAGTTTTCTCAACCTGTCCCCCGTATTTTATCAAACACCAATTTAATCTTGCACTGGTCAGCAAAATACTAACCCAGTTTATTTCCAGAGTTGATGCGTTGATTTCGTTTTGCTTCAATTAGGTGTTTCCCCCGGTCTATTAGGAACATTTTGTTTTCCTCAACGCTTTATTCTCTTTCCCCTCATTATTTGCTTGTATTTTAAAATACTGTTCCAGCTGAACTTTGTACAGACAATGTAAAATCTTATCCAAACTGCAATCAACTTTCCTTTTTTTTTTTTTTTTACACGCTGGACTTAAACTAAGCTATGAAAATACTTAGCAAAGACAAAAAGCACGGTTGGTCCAATGCTGAGTTTGATTTAGCGGGAGAGAAGAGGAAAATGTACCAATGTATCTTGGCAACTATTTGCTTTATTAGATGTAATCATTCACGTAAATTCGTAATCCGGTGACTAGGTATCAGCCAGAAGCAGGGAAAAGGGTTTTTTCTCCCCCTGTTTAAACGTCTCTGCCCCAGGGGTCGGGCATATGCTGTTTTTTACGGGTGGCAGCGACAGGCTCTACCCCGCGCTTCAGCCCCAAGAGCTCTGGGGCTGCGTCAAGGCTGTGTGGCGGCCGTCACATGGCCGCTGGCCCGCCGCCGGCTCGCCTGCCGCCGCTCCAGAGTTTGTTCCCTTCTGTTGACAAAGGGCTGCGCGGACGCACCGCAGGGGAAAGTAGGGTAGAGGCACCCGGCCGTATGGGCAAGGGCGGGCGGATCCCCGCCGCCTCCGCCGCTCCCGGCGGCGCACGGCCCGCCGAGGCCCCGCACGGGTGACCACAGAACCACCGACTCGACGCCCCGGACACCGGCCTCAGCGGGCAGGGGCCTGACCCCGGCCCCTCCTCGCTTTTACAGGGCTCCCGCGAAGCCACCGCGGGGAGTGTGGGGGT
>VYZM01003947.1:0-14133 GCA_013398915.1 Dromas ardeola
CTTTCCTCTTCCCCCATCCCACTTGAGGGGGAGAGAGGAGCACAGTGAGTGAGCGACTGTGTGGTGCTTATCTGCCCATTGGCAGAAACCTACAACAGCTCTATCAGGAACAAAACAAAACACATACACACAAATAGCATCTGTTGGCTGACAATCCTGGCTATTAAGCAGAAACATCTTTGTGGAGAGAACAAAGTGCAGACAAAACAAGACCTTAGTTCTTGTTTACAGTTATCTTGCAACATTACTACAGATAGAAAACATCACTGCAACTTTTTGAAAGATGTAATAATATTCTGGTTTTGGGGTGGGTTTTTTTCATTTTCATGTATGATTGCATGCCAGCATTATTACTGGTGTGTTAGAAAATCTTTAACTTTAAGGAAGAGTTTCCTTCTTTGCTGGCATATGTAACACTGTAGGTGTGTCTCTGGATCTGGGATAATATGACTTTCCATTTCGTTCTGAACCAGGGGTGGAATCATTCTTATTGACAGAACTCTGGGCGTACCACTCTTCTGCAAACTGACATAAGTAATAACTAACTGACTATAGTGCAGTGGGGCAAATGATGTATCTCTAAATTTAGGCAATGTAAGCAATGCTAAGATTTACAGTTTTAAATTTGCAGTCCTGGTTTTAGCCTTATCAGATTCCTTCCATGTGTGAAGAGAAAAATTCAAGAGTATTGTTCAGATTCGCCCTTAATGGGGTGCTATTGTGAAATGATTTCTTTCAAATCTAGTCTGTTATTAAATTATGTAAGTATCTACAATGAATCTAATAACTATGGAGAATTTTGGTCGACTCTTTATCAGTCAGGTTGGTTGAAGGATGTATTTTGTGTGAAAAATGCTGGTATAATGAATGGCTTTTCAGTTATATTACTGTCACAGATTGCACAACTTCATACTGCAAGACTTTTGGAGACTTTTATTACCTGTGTAACTTTGTATTTGGAAAATTTCATGAATGGGTTAAAATATTTTAATTTATTAGTTTAAATGATGAATTGGACTCATCATACAGCTCTACACATACTTTTCATTCTCTTTTCTGATTGTTTTAGATCATGATTCTTCACTCTCTCTCTGGGTAATTGGAGAATATTCCTGTAGTCAAAATGGAAACATTTAGCTAAGGTAGAATGCCTTTATTTCTGTACTTCCACTTTTTCTGCAAGTTCAGTTTCTTTACAGCAAATATTTATAGCACAAATCTCATAGTTTTAGTACACAAAGGTCTATCAGTAATTCACTTGAAAGTACAGTTTTCTGGATCTTCCTGTTGAAGTGCAACTGCTGGGCATGGGAACAGGCCACAGCTTTTATCTTAGCAAGTTAATAGTTAACTGGGAAGAATTTATAGTTCAATAATAATTATTTAGTAATTTTCTCTGTAAGTGTGACTGGGAATTAACATTCCTATATTTGCATGTAATAGTTCCATTTGAATTATCAAAATTCTATAGAATTATTTAGAATAAAATAAGGCTTTCAAGAAATAAACTGTTCAGCTTCAAGCAGCAAAAACAAAAGTCAAACACTAAACTTCCTCATAAAAAGACATTTATTAAATCCTCAGAAACATAGCTCCTGCATTTCTGTAGGAAGTTGTTTCTGCTCTAACATAAAATACATAATGCTTTTATAGCCCTGGAGAAGCCAAGCTTGCTTTGGAAATGATCCCCAATATATCTGAATTGTCTGTCTCAGGGAAAAATTTTCTGAGACCTTTTAGTTCCTGGCTGTGCTTCTCTCTCAACTTGTTCAGAGTGGTAGCAAAAACTGGGGAGGAAATTTTAAGAGCCGTTTTATTTAATTAGTATGGATTGACAGTGATATGCTGTTTTACTAAGTATTACCTGAAAGAGGAGGAAGATTAGTGATATTTTTGGCAGTTATTGAAGTGAATTTCATTCAGAGCAGGAAACTTAAAAATAAAAATCTCTGTTTATGACAAAGCCTCTATGACTTAGGGCAAGTCAGCCAAGACATCCCATTATTGCAGGGCAGTGACCGGTGACTGTGCTGTGAGTCAGGATGAGACTAGGATGGGTCATTCACCACACTTTCAGTTTTATATATTAGTGATGCTGTGGAAAATGAAAAAAAAAAACCAACCAAAAACCTGGCAAGGGGGAATGGTGAAAGCCAGAAAGAGAATAAATGAGAAGAATGGTGTTACTCTACCCCCCGAGCCAATGAAGATTTCTCCTTTTTTGATATCTAGTAGTTGTGACAGAAGAATATATCCAACGAACACACAAATTCGAAGTTAGTAGGACTGTAGACAAACTGAAACTAATGTGGGATAGAACTGAAATGATTAAGGATTCTGCCAGGTAAAATGACTGAGCGTGTGGCCTGAAAGGGGCAGGTCCATTCTCTTATTATCTTCGCTTCTCCCAGCAAATATCTCCTCTCTCACTATCCCTCCCCTTCTTTGGAACAACTTCGGTATTTTTCTTGCTTTTTGGTAATTTGAGTCAGATCACTAAGCAAGTTGTAAACTGAGCCAGCAAGGAGAGAGTTCAGTAGCTTTTGCTGGTTTAGTGAGCTGAACAGTTCACTAGTGGTCTGATGAAAACCAAAGCTAGGGAGAGAGAGCTCATGAAAGTGTCTTGCCAGGAGGCAGAAAGGACAAGTGAGCAAGACCACCCCTGCTGGCAGCATGGAATCATTAGATCTTCAAAACCTCAGCTGTATCCCAAAACTGGAAGCCAGGAGGCTGTCTGGGACTGGCTAAAACAGAAGTTGTTGGGAGTGGGAGACAAGAGGTGAATGAAGTTGGATGAGGATGCGGAGAGATTGTGATCTTTTAAGTGGGTGGTATTAACAGTGAAGCAGGAAGCACAAGAGAGGGTGAACAATCAAGAAAGGGGAACTCCAATGGATGACTGCGTAGGGAGTGGGGACTTGGCTAGCATGGAGAATAGGAATGGAGTATGAGAAAACAAGTGCAGCATGGCATATCAGAGTTGAGAGAATTAATTTTTTGGGGGGAAAATGTGCAAAAGGATCTGTAACAATTAGAATGTACATCATGGTTGTAAACCTAACAGTTTTACAGTTTTGCTGATGATCCATGAAATCAGTGTGTAATACCATATGGAATTTTGGAGATGCAGGGAAGAGAAGGGAGGATGAAAAAGAAAGACGAGGTAAAGGGGTTTGGTTTTAAAGTCTGAGAAGTTATAATGCTTATTGTGATGTAGGGAAGGCATCTTAACTGCTGGGAGATGTTAGTGAATATGATTCTTCAGATTATTTCTCAAATTGTTTTGTTTAATGGACTAGTAAAATATATACCCAAGAGTTCCTTGTATTACATGCTGGACCTAATTGTAGCTGCACCTATCCCTGCTGATTAGTAGGTGGAGAATGTTGTGTTTTCTTGTTACTGCCAATGTGAATTTCATGGCAGCAGCTCACTTTCCATTAGAAAGAATTGAAAATGACCATTCTGGCAATTTTATGTGGTTGTCAAAAATTATGCACTGCCATTTGAAAACATGCCAACTCCTAATGGCTATCTCTGGGAGATCCATTTTACAGTCTTAAAATATAATAAAAGTACTTCAACCTATAAAGGACTGTTTACTATAATATGGATAAATACTTGAATAAGTATTATTCTTAACTTGGTCTAAGATCATGAATCCTCATGTTTTAGTCCTCGAAGGTTTTTAACAGAATGAAAAGCACAAAATTATATTTTTATTTCAGTACTTCACTCGCTGGTGGCTGGAGGAACAGTTTTTGTAACTGTGCTCTGAGAGCTGCCCTACTCCTTAGGGCTTTTAACTGCCAGTTAAAAGTGGGTTTTCACAGTTTTCCTGGGTTCATTTGTGTTTGCAATGTAAACATAACTTACTTCCATGTGAACAAGAATACTGATTCTACAAATGCAGCAATTATATAGTTTTAATTCTACACGTGTGTAAATTTCCAGCATTAAAGTGGAGGTTGAAGTATCCATGTGAATAAGTCTTAGTTTTGAATTTGTTTGGGTGTATTATCATCAATCACAAAAAATTAATTTATCACAGTGCCAGTGCTAGAAGACTTGTAATTGAAACATGGGATACAGGCAACGTTTTAGCCTAGATATTTAATGAAGGTAGCAAAAATAATGAATATGAAGTTACTATTTTAATTTTATTTTGTCTATTCTTAACTTAACTAACTCTTTAAGCTGAAAAGGGACAAATAAAATCAGTTAAGAGAAAACCAATAATAATACCTTATGATGTGTTCCTGAACCATGGTTTTGGAAAATGAAGTTTCATATAAACAAAACTCTGTTTGAAGGCTCTTATAACAGGAGACAGATGATATTATATTGTTTTTGATGTTCCTTTTATAAGGAAGGGAAGGGTTTATAAATATCTTCTCTAATTGAAGTGGTTCAGAGAATTGCTAATTAGCATTTTAAAAGCACTATAGTGTTCTGTCCACAACAAGTATGCATTTCATGAGGTAAGTTTGCATATAGATCGCATGGAAACATGATGCATAGTTTCTCACAGGTAATTCACATGAAAGTAGTGTACGTGAGTGTTGCTTCACTAAAACCAGCTTATTCAGAGTGCATGTTCTTTGAAGATGCTATAAAGGAGTTAAGAATTAGGAGACTGGGGTAAGAACAGAATTACATTAAAAAAGAAAAGAGAAGTAATCATAGAATCTCAGAATCATTTAGGTTGGAAGGGACCTCTTTAGATCATCTTGTCCAACTCTCTGCTCAAGCAGGGTCACCTAGAGCACATTGCCCAGGCTTGCATCCAGTAGGGTTTTGAATTTCTCCAAGGATAGTAACTGAACAACCTCTCTAGGCAACCCGTGTCAGTGCTTGGTCACTCTTCACAGTAAAAGAGTGTTTTCTTACATTCAGGTGAAATTACATACATTTTAATTTGTGCCCATGATACTGTTAGCCTTTTTTTTGCTGCAGGGGTCCCTTGCTGCCTCATGTTCAACTTGCTGGCCACCAGGACTCCAAGGTCCTTTTCTGCAAAGGTACCTTCCAGCCGATTGGCCCCCAGTATGTACTGGTGCATGGGGTTAGTCCTCCTCAGGTGCAGAAGTTTGCACTTGCCCTTGTTGAACTTCAGGAGGTTCTTGTCAGACCATTTCTCCAGCCTGTAAAGGTCCCTCTGGATGGCAGCAACGACCCTTTGGTGTATCAGCCACTCCTTCCAGTTTTTTCTCATCAGCAGACTTGCTAAGAGTGCACTCTGTCCCTTTGTCTGAGTCAATAACGAAGATGTTGAACAGTACGGACTCCAGTATCGAGTGCTAGGATACACCACTAGTTTGTTGCCTAGTTTCAACCACTAGTTTCAACAGGAATTAGTGCCACTGATTACAACCCTCTGGGCCTGGTTGTTCAGCTCGTTTTTAATCCATCTCAGTGTCCACTTACCTAACGCATACTTTGTCAGCTTGTCTACAGTGATGTTATGGGAGACAGTGTCAAAGGCTTTACTAAAGTAAAGGTAAACAACATACACTGTTCTCCCTTGTCCATCAAGCTAATCACCTCATTGTAGAAGGCAATGAGGTTGATCAGGAATGATATCCCCTTTGTAAATGCATGCTGACTATTCCTGATCACCTTCTTGTCCTTTATGTGTTTGAAGATGCTTCCCAGGAGGATTTTCTCAATCACCTTCCCAGGGACTGAGATGAGAATGACTGGCCTGTAGTTCCTTGGATCTTCGTTCTTGAAGATAAGGGTGATATTTGGTGTCTTCCAGTCTTCAGGAATCTCTGCCAATTGCCATGACAATTCAAAGACAATAAAGAGTGGCATAATGACAACGGCCAGCTCCCATGGCACTTGTGTGTGCACCTGCTTTGGCCCTGTGGATTTATGTGCATCCAGTTTGTTCAAATGCTTCCTAACTTAATCCTCTTCCATTGAGGGTAAGTCTTCGTTATTGCAGAGTTTCCCTCTGATCTCACGAGCCTGCAATTCCTGAAGGCAGATTTTACTGATAAAGACCAAGGTGAAGAAGGCATTGAGTACTTTGGTCTTCTCCATGTCATTTGTCACCAGTTCCCCTCCTGCATTCATCAGTTACTTAACTGATAATTTTTCATGGTTTTCCAAACTTGAATAGCCTTATCACAGTTTTTCTAAACAAAGAGCGAACTCATAAGCGCATCAAGTTTATAAGATTAATTATGATAGTGATATTTAAAGTTATTGGCTTCCTTTTCTGACTATGAACTGAATCTGTAGATTACAACTGGATCAACAATAATGAAATTTTATGTTAAATCTATTAGTGTCTTAATAGAACCACTATAATTCAGTACTATACACACCTGTGGGGTAGCAGTCATGAATTTTGTTTTCCCTTAGTGTTTTTCCTGTGGACTATTATCTCAGCAAAATTTATTACCATTTCAGTGTTGTCAATACCATTAACTTCTGTTCCAAACTTGATTCTTTTTGTCCAATCTAAAACCTTGATGTGTCTCTCATATCTTACGGGACTTACGTTACCTAAAGACTAAACTTAGTAACTTACTTACCATTTAGTATGGCTAAAATGGAGGGGTGGGTCTACAGTAGGTTCAGGTCTGCAGTATCTTTCCAGATACTGGCTTTCCGAATCCTAGTGAGTAACACAACTATCCTGACTGCCACTTAGGTCTGTAAGATAGGTATCCTCTTTGATATGGATTTCTGTTGCTCCTCCTGTAGACAGTTGCAGGCTGTATCTAAAATATTCCAGTTAAGTCTGCATGTCCTTTCTAGATACGTAATCTTGCAAAGTTCGCTAATAGTATGTTCAACTAAAAGCATAGTCAGTATGTAGCTCTTTAATGGATCTTTGTTTTCCTGTTATATTCAATGCAGTTACTCATCATACAGTCTATTATGATTTCCTTCAAGGCCATCATCCTATATTCTCTATTGAGTCTTATGACACATGGTAATGGTAAAAGATCATTAATACTTCTTCCCAGTGAAGCCACTATCTTTTTTTTTCATAGTAGTATAAACAACATAAAGCAATGCTGCATTGAAACTGTAGTTGTGTGGCAGTTTGAAATGAATGCGGACAGGACTGGAAGTTCAAAACAAAGTCTCTGAGTTAAAAAGACCCTCTGAAGACTGACCTTGATAGATGCTGTGAACAAATAGCTCCTGTTTTAGTTGAATGACTTCCCAGCATGACACACTTTAGCAACAGTTATATTTTCATCTCTCTCTAACATGTGACTCTTCAGTCAAAGGCAATCAGTGAGGGGCAACCAAGTGAATTAAATTGGAATGAAAAACGAGAGACAGCTTAATGTTTTATGCTGGTCATAGATTAACGATTTTCTCTTTCATGGGAGGGGGAAAAGGCCAAAATATTCACACTGGTTTACAGTTTGTGCACTCAGTTTAAGAGACTTACCGTAATGAAATGGACTTCTTTTTTCATCAGTATAAAAAGAATTTCGTGAAGTAAAATACTGGCATAGTGTGGAAGTTGTCATTTATTAAATCTGTATGGATTCTGATGGCCATATAAAACAAGATGATACAAATGGTTCAACTGACATTTTTCTTGATGGATCAGGATGATATATAAGCTGAGATCAAATTCAAATATTTACCTCTGTAAGTATAAATTAATCATGTATATAGGAATTTTTTTAAACTATCATATCTACTCTTTGGTATTTTGTCTCTGAAAAAGTGACATTACACCAAATCCAACTTGTAGAAGTGGTGAAAAATTTCTGCATATTCCCTGCTAAAAATGTACTTTAAAATATAAGCAATGAAAATGAAAAAAGATGCAATTTATGTGTTTGTGATACACAATATATGATTTGTGGTACAGAGTTTAATGATTTTGGTTTGGATAATTCAAAACTACAAAGATTAAGAGTATAACTGATGAGTGGTTTAGCTAACGTGTGACCATGTTTACTCTCATTTCTCTTTAGTATGTTGGAAAATTAAGCTGGGAAAACTGTGTGTACTAAAAAAGACTGACTTTATGGAGAAAAGTATTCTGAGTTTCTATTGTATAACTTCTTCAGTGATTTCTGAATTTGTGTTTCTACCTTATGAGTAGAAAACTTTTCCTGATTGTCATCCCCTGTAAATTGGAATCTCTTACCTCACCAACACCACTAAATATTTATGAATAGAAGAGAAACCAATTCTTATTATGCGTACAAACTGAAGTAGATTGGTTCTTGTTCTTTAAACTTCAGTGTTTCTGTTACAGAAACATCAGTAAAAATAACAAAAATGTAGTACAGAGGAGTCTGGCCAATAACAAATTATTACTTCTATGAATATATGAACTTACTAATTATTTTTGAGGGAGAAGTTACAGAAAGGCTAAAAGTGGTTGTTCCCATTCCTTTTACCTCCTAACATGTCACATTTTTCAGCATGTAGGCTAGCAGCCCTCACCGCCCCAGGAGGCCCTGCCAGCTGGAGGGGTGCACCCTCAGTTCCCAGCTTTAGCTGTTATTATCTGCAAAATACCAGGTGCTTCTGTGTGACCTAAGATGTTAATCGTGTTTACCCCATATACATAATTTGTACATGGGATCTGGTTCGCATTATCAGTGTATTTATAAAAAATAGCTTGATTTCCATGTCCAGAGAAACTGAATGCTACAGCAACTAAGGCAGACTTGTCTAAAAGCTGCAGATATTTTCTTGAGCATATTATGGTAAATTAGGAGTATTCGTCAGCAGAAGTCATTCCAAGTTCTTTGGGGCAATTAACTAAAAAAAATGGCTTCGCTTATTTTATGCAGCACTGAAGTCAGTGTTTTTGCAGCCCCTTGACTAGCATTTTGTTAACATATACTTGAGTCTGGCAGTGTTGTTATAAAAGTAAAATCTAAAGCTTTGTTTAGCCCTTCGGAGAGGGTAAAAGTTTTAGTTTTTTCTTCCCTGTGTTAATTTTATTTAACTTAAGACATATATATAACCTGTAAAGCTGCTGGCATTGAGCCATTTCATCTCACAATAATTAAAATCTAGAGCTTATCTTCTCTAAGTTTCTTTTAGAGTATATATTCCTGTCAGTAATGTAGTTGTCAGTATGTTGTAAACTTGAACAAATGTTTACTAATTTCTGATTCTTCAAAATGAGGTTTGTTTCGTCTTAAGAACTAGAAGTAGTTAAGTAAGAAAAATATATTGAAAACCTTATTAAAATCAAAACTATTCAGTTTTGGAGAGTATATATTTTTAAATAAATGTATATTAAAATGAAGTTATAGTTATGCATAAATTTTAAATAGCCATCACAGTTTAAACTTGAGCATATATTTTATATGCTAATTATACTAATTCATGCCGGTCAAGTTTTTTTCTTCTTTTTGGAAAATGCCAGCTTGCCAGCTTTTATGGAAATAAAACTAAAAAAAAACCCAACAACCAACCAAACAAAACCTACCCCAATTTTTTTTTTTCTTTTTTAAATCAGCCAGATGGCAGCCTTCTGAAAATTGTTTTCTAGGTGAATAATAAAACCCAGCTAATATACCAAGGAAAAAAGACCAGCTTTAGCTGGTAATACATCCTTTTGCATAGGCAGACTAGTCTTGTATAAGACCTAGTTATTTCTTGATAATGCTTTTGTACCCTAATTTCCTCTCATATGTTTCTTTTGTGGGATATGGACCTAATATTTTTTGTACTAGTTTGCTACGACGGATTATTCTTTAAATCTGAAATACAGTGAAACAATAGTTTTAATATTATGAGTAAGATAAATACCATCATATAAATTCCCCGGAACGATTTGCACGTTTCTTTTTTGTGATTAATTTGTATTCCACTTTTATACTTATTTATGCAAATTATACTTAATTATGCAAAAAGGAAAGATGTTTGTCATCTGAAGCTGGAAAGAAAAATATTAGCACATCCTTCTTCAGTTTTTCACTCTTACTTTTTAGACTTCAGTCTTCTATCTTGTCACCTAATTTATAATCTGAGAGGCAGTGTTCCATCTCAATATTTTTATTATATTTTTCCAAGTCATGAAAAAAAAGATATTCCTAATTTTGTTGCTTAGTTTGACACTCTTAATCCATCCTGAGGGTTTTTTCTCCAGTCTATGGATTAGAAAAAGAGGCCAAGCCCAAAGAGCCATATTTTTAATCTCATCAGGCATTGAATGTTTGTCCAGTCCTTTTCATCGAGGTGGTTGGATAACATTTTAATTATATCACCTTGCAACCTAGACAAAAGATTTGTTTCCATTCTGTTGAGATTTTGGTGGCCAGTAAGAACTTTGAGTTTAAAGACTTTGTTTAAAGGTTAGGAGAAAATGAGCTACGGTTTAAAACTATTTCAGATTTCCAGGATGACATGAATTTAGCGAGAGGTAAGCTCTTTTGTTAAAGAGCCACCTTTGTGATAGTTAAGCCTTGTGAGATTACTTTCTTCTGTAACAGCTCCAAAATGAAATGGTTTTTATCCAGAAGAGGTAGGAGTCTTTTTTTTTTTTTAAATTAAATTAAATAGGTTTTTTTTTCCTGTCTTCCATGGTAGTTCTGACCATACTCATTTACTTTCAAGTCCTACTTTTTTTCCCTTCTGCATAATCGTATTTCAGTTTGAGTAATACAGGTGCTTTTTATGAGAGCAGTCACGTAGGCATGTTTGCACTGCATGTCTAGTCCATGTTAGCAACCCACTGCTTTTACAGTTTGATCTATGAAACTCGCTGGATGGATACTCACACAGTTCAAAGAGTAGCTTGAGCTTGACCAATTCTTGCATAGTTACAGTTGCTAAGATATGTCTGCACAGACCTCATACATCTGTCAAAATCTTCACGGCAGGGCTGGCATTACACAGCTTCTCTCATTCCAATGAGTTACAGTCACTCCACCCTTGTGGCACAGAGCAAGGACCTTAAGCTTTTTTCATGTGGGTTAGGTGTGACTATAGGCTCAAAGGGCATTTCAGGCTACAAACAAGACTGTGACATAGCCTGGGCTTGAGGCATTAATAATGTGGATGGTCAATGAGACAGAACATAAAAGCAGGTTCAATTAACTTTGTAAAGTAAGTTGCAGCTCTGTCATCAGAGGGTTGATTTCTCTTATGTGTAACTCTCATTGAAATTGATGTTAAATGTGCAAATTGGGCTGACAGCTGGGTGTTCCAGCGGAACAAATGAAAGGTTTCTTGGAATTCAGGTCTGCTTTAGCAGCTTTGGCTGCTAAAAACAACATCTAATGATACTAATATTTAAACAGTCACGGCTTTGAATAATCATGGAAATATTTCCACCCATCCTTGTGGTGATGTGTTCATGAACTGGCTGTATAGCATACTGCTTCATTTTCTTGCTCAGCAATTATCCTTAGTACCCTCTCACAGCCCCTTCATCACTTCTGCTTTATTCCTATTATTTTTCTCCTTCATGTGACTTAAGCTTTCCTACCTGTACCTTTTGAAAGAAGAAAGCTTATACTTAGCTTGTTCACAAGAAATGATCTCTGCCACCCGTTTCAATACCCTGGGCAATTACCTGTAAGATCAGTTGACAAATGAAAGGAAGGAATTTTGAATTACTGTTACCTCCTTGTTCCACAAGATCTTTGGAGTGGATGCAAAAGGGTGCAGAATGGAAAAAGCACTAGCTGCCCTAGGGTGTCTGAGGCACAGGCACAGAGCTGGCAAATCTAACCCAGAATGATCCACAGCATTGTGGACTGAGGTATATTAATTTCAGCATCTAACATTCATCTAGGCAGCTAAATCCCAATAATTGTATTGTAAATAATGTGACAGCTTTTTATTGCAACAATGTTGTTAACTTTCATCAAGCCAAAGTCATCAAAATTGGATTTGTTCCTTCAGAAAGAAAATATCTTAAAAAAAAAATAATAATCCAAATTCTCGTCTAGAATCTCAGCATACATTTTGGTACTTTGTAGTCTCTCATTGTTCTAAAAATTGAACTCTATTTAATTCTGTGGGCTTTCTTCTCGGAACTACCTGTATTTCCTCATTACATTTCTAGTTAAGTATAATTTTGTCATTGTCTCTGTGTCAGTGTAGTAAGGCACTTCATTTGACTTTTAACCATAAAACTTAACGGACTATGTTGGGATTTTCTGGAAAATGATTTTATGGTCCTCGGTCCACTGAAATAGTATCCCCCTTTTTTTTTTAACCCTAGTAGGAAATTTGATGAAGTGAAACTAATTGTACTTCTTGGTGACACAAGTATAGAGCTCAGGATGACAAACCTTAGAGGTCTTTGGCCAATGTGCAGGATTTACATAATAGGTTTACTGTTACAACAGAACTGTGAGAAACAGAAATAAAAGGAAGTTTGGCGTCTCATTTGGTTACTTTGGCATCTACATGTTGAAGATGAAAGAATTTTAAAATATAAAGTATACCTTTTGTGTGAATCAGAAATATGACCAATAGCATTTTGCTGTCACATTCATACAGTGGTATGCTTTAGCATGGTTGTGCATGTTATCGCTGTGCCTTGAAAGAGAAAACCACCCTTTTCAAGAGCAGTACTGAATGCATGCTTAACTTGAAGCAAGACTGAGAGCAAGTATGTGCTTATGATCGATTTAAATAGGAATGCTTTCCAAAACAAAATTGTATGCTAGATGGCCAACAATTGCTAAGTTGTAATTTTATTTTTAAAGTAAATGTAATACTGGCAGCCTTGAGGAATGACTGGTATTTATGTCTGGTTCATTAGCATGCCAGTGAAAAATTTCATGTGACAAAAATCCATTTGGCTAATGAACCACCTTTTAATTAGACCTTGAATTTTCAAAAGAATACAGCTTATTCTTTTCCTCAGTAATGTAACATAACTGCATGGAACAGTTGCAAAAATAAATTGAATGACAGAAATATTTTCAAGTGAGTTAAGCAGACTGCTTGTTAGGTGCTTAGACGTCTAAGGCTTTGTTTTGCTCTGCCAGACCTGACCGAGGCCAATAAAAGGGCCAGGTTACATAATGAAGAGTTTTCTTCTGTTTCATAATAGAACTCTCTGGGTTCGAGAAAGCCTTGATAAAGCCAAGATACTTTTGGCTTCTTCCGGTGGTTTATACAGTTATTTTGATGTGCAAGTGTTATTGAACATGCATGTAGTATCTTGCAGATGTTACACAATCAGCCATACACTAAGCCTGAAAACAAGTCTTTCCAAAAAAGCACTTAAAAAAAAAATAAAAAGCTGTCCCCAGACTTGACTGGTGTTAATGTGTAGATGAGTCAGAGTTGAGACTGTGAACTGTTGCTTGTCATTTCAGCAGATACTTGTTAAAATATGAATATATGCAGACTGTATTAAAAAGAAATTTAGGTGGTGACTACTGATACAAAGTTCTAGCTCTTTTTTGCATTGTTGCTGATCACTAGTTTTAAGATTGATACAATTAGCCATTCCTTTACTGAATCTTACTGTAAAACAAAGGAAATGAGTGGTGTTGAGAGGTAGCTATTCTAGAGTAGCATGTTCCCTCATGATTTCTGAAACCTCTTCCATTGCACTGTTCTCCTTTCATTCCCCTCTTTTTCACTATCCCAGCAGTTCCTCCAGTCCTAGTCAGTCTTCATCACTAACTATAAAATTAATGTTGCTGTGCCTGAGGGTGCATATCCTGATATCCAACCTGACCTCTCTGAGGGGCAGGAATACTGCTCTAGCCAATGCGTGTCATATCATGCTGTTTGGAGAAAAGTGCCATGAAGAACTGGAGAAAGCACTAACTGAGCAGTAAAAAGGCAGGGAAAAATCAAGGAAATAAATAAGAACTTTTGCACACAAAAAAACACCCGATTTCACTTCATATAAAAAATGAAGCTGACCATTACCCTTCAGGAATGAGATCTTTGAGTCATGACAGATAGTTCCATGTAAATATTTGTTGAAAAATCAATAACTTTCAAAAAAGCAAATTGAATGCTAGAAAAGAAATAAAACCCAAAACCATTATGCCGCTTTACAAGATCTGGTGCTCACAAGCTTCAAATATCTTGCATTTGTCATTTCTTCATCTTAAAAAGTATATGGTAAAACGCTCATGTTCAGGGAAGGACAACAGAATGTTTTAAAGTACACAAAAAATTTTCATGTGAGGAATAATGAAATTA
>VYZM01003948.1:1068-39340 GCA_013398915.1 Dromas ardeola
CTGATGTACTTGAAGAAGCCCTTCTTATTGTCCTTGACATCCCTTGCCGGGTTTAATTCCAAGCGGGCCTTAGCCTTCCATGTTGCATCCCTGCATACTCTTGACAGCGCTCCTATACATCTCCCAAGTGGCCAGTTCCTTTTTCCACATTCTATGAACTTCCTTCTTCCATCTGAGTTTTTTCCAGAAGCTCCCTGCTCATCCATGCAGGTTTCCTGCCCCCTTTGCCTGACTTCTTGCTCCTAGGGATGCACTGATCTTGAGGCTGGAGGAAGTGGTGCTTAAATATTAACCAGTTCTCTTGCACCCCCCTTCCTTCTAGAGCCTTAGCCCATGGGATTCCTGGAAATAGGTCTTTGAAGAGGCCAAAGTCAGCTCTTCTGAAGTTCAGGGTTGTAATTCTACTTTTTGCCCCGCTTCTTCCATGCAGGATCCTGAACTCCACCATCTCATGGTCACTGCAGCCAAGGCTACCCCTGACCTTCACATCCCCAACCAAACCTTCTTTGTTTGTCAGCACAAGTTCCAGCAGAGCACCTCTCCTCATTGGTTCCTCCACCATCTGTGTCAATAAGTTATCATCAATGCTCTGCAGAAATCTCCGGGACTGGGCATGCCTGGCTGTGTTGTCTTTTCAGCAAATGTCAGGATAGTTGAAGTCCCCCATGAGAACCAGAGCCTGTGATTGTGAGGCTGTTTCCAGCTGTCTGTAGAAGGCCTCATCAACTTCCTCTTCCTGATCCGGTGGTCTGTAGTAAACACCTACAACAGTGTCTCCCATATTAGTCCATTTGGACTTTCAGGCAAATAGGCAAACAGTGTATCCTGATGCTATCTGCAGCTGATGCATATGCTCCTGTGAGGGACATGCAACAGGTTCAATTAGGAAATGAAAAGTCATTTTTGTTCGGTGATAGGGTACCATACGCTGTCCGTTTTTGGTGTAGGGAAAACTCACAGAAATTGCAACATTTCGCTTCTTGTAAAACTCAGTCTTGAGTCACTGGGAGAGAGGTGAATAGTTGGTAAGGTGAGTATTTATAGGATGCATGGCTGAGTCCAAAGCTTCTAAAGCCAATTTAATAGATAGGGTTTCATATAGATCCCTCTGACCATGAAGGTGCTCTTTGTGGCAGACAAAAGGTATGTCAGATAAATTAGGAACCATTCCAGAAAAAGTAACCTTCTCTCTTAAAGTAATGCGATCGGATCATAATGATTTGACGTCTTTTATCTGAAAACTATACAAGACAGTATCAGAAAATTGAGCTGTTGAGGAGCATTGAATTTTAAGGGGGCTTTAAACTTGTAGACTTACCTGGCATATAAAAACCACAAATAGGTGTAAGACCTGGCCAGTTGAAATGTGCAAAGATTCATATGACAGAGCAGTGCTTATGAGATGGTGTTAACTTAGCTTTTGGGAAAGCTGACCCCCTTGCCTATGTTTACCAGGAACAGGCTTCTAATCCAGTGACAAAGTTTTATAGCATGTTTTTTCTTAAGTATCTAAATAGAAAGCCCATGGCTAAATAGGTGTATAGATTTTTCCATGGTTCAAGAATGTTTTTGGCCTGTTGTTTGTTGAATGCGTTTTATCTCAGATTGTTGGATCTTTGATATTTCTGTTTCCATTTTCAGTTGCAAAGGGTACTTCGAACCTCTTTTGTTTTTCTTAACTCCTTCATGATGTCTTGATTGTTCACCTAGGCCATCTTTAGTTGTAAAAGTTGCTTTTTTGGGAAAGAAGTGCTGATACCAGCATTCTTGGTCATGAGAGAGTTACTCTGTTTTCTGAGTTTCACCAGACTGGACTGCAAGTTCCTTGTGCGATTTCTTTAGTTTTACTCCCTAAGCATTTCTCCCTCTAGGGAAATGAACAATTTAGCTGCTTCCTTTGTAACTTATTGTTGATTTGGGTTGGAGCTCTTTCAATTAATTGTAAGCAATAAAGGGATCTCGACCTGTTTTGTATAGATCAACTGTAGAGAAGAACTTGGCAGTACGGCTAGAAATGATAGATAGGTCTTTTGAGAATCCTTTCTTACACCATTTGCTCTTCTTGGGCATTGGAGAGGAGGAAGGCAGCCTGAATACCATGAAGGCAAGAAAAATCTAAGCTCCTATGATAATAGTTTTCTTTTGAACCTACCCGTCATGAAACTGGTCTCGCTTGAAGGCCTGATGCCAGATAAATAATACAGGGTACATTTTGACATTGTGCTGATGTTTCTACACCTGTTTTGCAATGTTAAATAGAATCTTTTTTCTCCACAAGAACTGGAACATTCTTGAGATATTTAAATGAAATGGCTTCTGGATGTTCAGGATTTTACTATTTTAATTTTTTTACCCTCTCTGTTCTATGAACAATTCTACTTGACAGCGTCTGTTTCTCCTTAATACATAGCTATTAAATATTTTCCTCTGGGTAACTCTTATCTTACAAAAATACGGATTTTGGTCATGAAAGTTGAGTTCATTCATCCATTCTGCAGAGCTCTTTTCTGTGTGCTTTTGAAAATTATGTGTATGCGCAGGTGCATTCTACACAGTTGAGCACATCTGAGATTAGGATTAGTGCTGTGTTTGGAATGGGGACAGGATACATCTGTGGAGGATATGAAGATGATCTGAACTGAGATGATAGAAGCTCTTAGCTATATCTCTGGACTTCAGTTATACCCTTTTGCTTTAGGGCATTCACTTCTCTGCAACTCAGGCAGGGATGATAGCATCTTGGAGAACACAAGGTTTTTATTCTCTTTGTGTCTCTCTTGCAGCGTCCTGTGTCTGCGCAGTCACAAACAGCAAGCGCCAGATTGGTAAGTACCCTTCAGCTGCCTTCACCAATATAAGGGACGCAATTTCAGATGTTACCTTGTACAATACTTTTTGGCGCAATTGGTCCCCAAATATATTTTGCAGCTAAGTAGCCTGGTGGGGGGAGGGGTCAACAAGAAGAGAGGAGATGGATAGGTACTGGCATACGTTTCCGCGTGGCTAGAGCAAAGGTTGGAAAAACATTAACATCAGTTCTAGCACCTTAAAAAAAANNAAAAAAAGGTGGGTGAGGTGTGCTGAGAGTCAAGGTCAGCTGGGTCAAATCCCTCAAAGTTTTTAAGCCCACAGGTATTTCTGAACTGCATTTTAAAGAAATTGGATATAGATGTTTAAAGATAAAGTTGTCACTCTGGGCATCAAATGATGAAGACAGTGGCAGCACAGTATTCTGGATTTGGTAGGTCACTGAAAAGGAAAGTACAAAAACAAAGGAAGAGCTGGTGAAAGCAGGCGCAAATAGGAGTATCACACCAAAAGGGAGGAGGAGGAATTTTTGTCTTGTGTACTACAGGGGATGGAATAAATCTGAACAAAAAGGGTAGCACAGGTGTATTGACAAAATTCAGATGGCCCCATAAAAGAAGTAATTATTTTCTATGAGACAGTCATCTGAAGGAAACTACAAAAATTTGAGAGTGAACTGGGTCAAAATAGATACAGAGATAAGAAGGATTTATTAAAGATAATGGAAAAACATAGAACTTGCATTAGCATAAGTAAGACCGATCCACCTTTCTAAATGTAGTATTTGGCACCCTGCTTGCAAGCCATATGGACAAATCAATGTTAGTTTACAATTCTAAGCACCTGGCTGTGTGGGGACGCAGTAGGCATTATTTTGCTGCTGGGCTTCCTGCGTGAACTTAATAGCAGTGATTCTCATGTTTTTTGAGGTTTCCCAGCAGGAAAGAAGGTAGGACAGATGGAATCATCGTGAGAACCGAATTCATTCTATGCACTGCTGTTTATGTCACTCTGTAAGTTTAGCTGAGGCTAAGCATGGACAGTCTTATTGAATAATGAGGTTTCATAGAGAATAGGAAAGATCTTTGTGCTAACTGCTGTCAGTGCTTAGTATAATTAGAATCATGATGTGGGAACCAGAGATGCTTGCAGAATTTGGAGATAAAACAAAGTGGTTGGATTTATCTATACTTTTAAAGATAAGCTGGGTCAAAGAGGAAACAAGGTCTTTGTGAAGTTGGAGACATTTCTGTGCTACAGTCAGAGAGCATTCAGCAGTGAAACGCTGGAGGAAAAAAAAAGTGTGTGTTGAGGAAGTTCAGTAAAGTTAGTTTTTTCTCTAGCATTTTGACAGTGTTGTACTTTGTTCTTAGGTAGGAGCCAGAGCTTCACTAGTTTTAAGAGCCAGAGCTGCTAATACATAGGCATACATTTTCTGTTTGTAATCAATGAAATCATCTCCATTGTATTGTGAGACAATGGAGATGACTTCATTTAATTATTTCCTTAGTAAAGGAGATCATCTGATAGGATGAAAAATTTCCTGTAATATTCTCTTTGAGCAGCAGTTTTCACATGATGATTGTTATGGTAATGTCAGGAAATGGTTTTTAAGAGGAGGTTTTAGAGGAAGTTATTAAGCAAAGTTGTTGAGCTCTGCTTTTGAAATGGAGGAAAGCTTAGGAAGAAAGACTAAAAGCCTTTCAACTTAGTCATCTACAGCATCAAGCAAACCTTGACTACTGACATTTTTATTTCTTCTGCAAATGCTTGTGTCTCCTACCTTCTCATCCAGATTGTCTCGTTTCTCTTGTTTTATTTAATCAGTTTTCATTGGGCTTAACGAAATGTTTCAGCTGGCACCTGCTATGTCTCTTTTCTCTTTGGATCTTCCTGTGCCAATCACTGCAGTGTAACCCATTCTAGCGCAATGCCTGTTGCTTTTGCAATTGCTTCATCTGTAGATTCTGAATAGCCGCTTGCAATTTCTAATGAAACAGAGAATGGGATTCAATTCCAGTAGTCCCTTACAAATAAAGATACAACCTGATCTTGCCATGAGTTTTTTTTGTATCTGAGCAGTATGGGATATTTCCCTGGGCTTATCCATCTTAAGGTTTCTGTCATGTTTTCTCTTTCTAGATGAGGAATGCGCTCTGTGCTTTCTTTGCTCAGTATAGTACTAAAAGAAAATCTGAATTTTGTATAAAAAATAGAAAAGAGAAAATGTTCAAGGATTTCAGNTTTACAGAGGTAGTTTATCTGAACTGGGCCTAAGACCAGCTAAAGTGTTCTTGAGAAAATGTTCAAGGATTTCAGTCTTGCTGGGTTTTTAAGATTTTATAATCCTGATAATTTGAAGACACTTTGGATTCCCATCCTCTATTAGAATTGATCAGAACTACCCATCGGGTTAAGAATGACCTTGGAGAGACTGTCTGCAATTATTTCTTATTTTTTAAATTTGCTTATGTATGCAAATTTGCATCATGTATTTATGTACCTATACAAGATCTGTCCATAAGTGAGAAAGGTAGCAAGTTGAGATCCAGCAGTATAGTAACAAAAGAATAACAAACAGGTGGTGAACTGAATTTTTCACTTTTTCCCTGCAGCTTTATCTCATCAGTGAATTACAGTTCTGTTCTTCTAGTGTAGCAACACAACTGGAACAGAGACTCACGGTTCTGGTACCATTGAGGTGTGAATCAAAGTGTATTTGAGGCCTGTGAGTGTGAATGCTGGCTCTAGTGCCCCTTGGGTGAGGACTTTTCTTTATGAAATCCTGGCTTTGGTGCTTTTGAGTATGTCTCATGGTTTTCCAGAAGGGGCCAGTGGTGTAAATACCAGCACTGATGCCTGAATTGTGAGTCCTGCTGTGCTTAAAAACTAGGAATGTGAATACTCGCACTTAGTGCCTGCTGGAGTGTGGAATTATGAATTTTGGCTGTAGTTCTCTGGAGTGTAGATTCTT
Organism: Dromas ardeola; assembly: GCA_013398915.1. Classification (NCBI taxonomy): domain Eukaryota; kingdom Metazoa; phylum Chordata; class Aves; order Charadriiformes; family Dromadidae; genus Dromas; species Dromas ardeola. The sequence goes on from VYZM01003948.1 coordinate 6,851, forward strand.
CTGGGAATGGGGTCCTAGAATTTGAATGTAACTTTTTTTTAAAAAGAAAGTTGAGAGAGGAGAAGGGAAAAATCTGGATTCACACTGTCTCTACAGCGTACTCGTCCTCTGTCTGCCAGTGATGCCGAAATTAAAAACCCAATGCCCCCAGGAAGGGAAAAAGCAACAGGAAGGCAAGGCAGCTCTATGCTAGGTCTCTCCATTGAGGAGGTAAGTAAGCTATTAAATATCTCTTATTTACCTTGACTTTCATGCAATATGTGGGGTTATTTGTTCAGCAAAGAGCAAGTGCATATAAGTATGAAAAACTTGACAGAAGTAGTATAATTTTTGAAACGTAATAAAATTGTTTTAGTGCTGGTACAGCCCTTGCCCTCAGTCATGCCAGGCATACAAATGTGCTCCAAGCAGTGATAAACTCCTTCAGAATTTAAATGCAAAATAAAATTGCTTAAGGATGTAATATGCACCCAGCCCACTCCCAGGACTGCAGTAGTAGTCTTGTCCTCTGAAAAGCAGAGATTTTTCCAGGGTTCATTTTTCATTGTATCTATTTTGCTGGCTATCTTTTTTTTTCTTTTTTATTCCAAGATAAAAGTTCTTCGTCGAGTGAGAGAGGAGAATGAACGGAGAGGAGGCTTCATCCGGATATTCCCTACCCCATTAACATGGGACCTTTATGGGTAAGAATAAGAATCCAATAGGATGGCTCAGTGTTACACTAATGCTCTGTGTTGAGCGATATTCTGTGTCAGGTATATGTAGATCAACCGGCTTAGCAATCAGAAAGACATATATCGAGGGTTTTGGTAGAGTTTATTTTAGTGTTGAGGATGCTTTTTTCTGATCCCGTGTTTTTTAACTGCTGCTGCATTGCTTAACTGCACTTCGTGGAAGGCTGTCAAGCATTGTTTCTGATGTTGCTTTTCTGTCAGGATAAAAATGTCTTCACTTCAGGTAGTCCATTCCTGCTATCTGCTTTTACATCCTACAGCTGCACATACTGTGTACTCTGTCATTAGGCCATAAACATAATATAGGACTCATCCTGTGACTGATACGGTATTACACTTTTCTAATTTTTCCAGTCTGTAATGTTTCTTTTGCCTCATGAGGAACTTCAGCTGAGAAGTGATAGCTCTCCTCCTTTCCTCTTTTCTGTTATGGTACAGCGTATTGTCTCAATCCACTTCTGGGATGTTTTTTATAGATCATTTACTTCTGTATTACGCTGTCTTTCATTGTGTTGAGCTCTATCTTTATACATCCTGTATTTTGTTTTTCCAGATCCTTTTTAGAGCACAAGACATCAATGAACTACATGCTGGCTACACGTTTGTTTCAGGAGAGGTAGAAAGCTTTTCTATTTGGGAGGGAGGCAAAGGGCACAAACAGCATGAAAAGGATTGATTCCTCCCTTATGCAATATTATAAACACTGGTCTGCGATTGACAGGGATGGTAATAGTTGCGTGTCTGTTCTCTAGTGTGCCAGGGACTGTGAAGGTTTCTCACACTTTTACATGTCGTACTTCTGAATCCAAGGGCAAAAAGGACAATACGCAAAAGGCATGGAAGTCACTGGAGTAAAAACATGACTATAGACATGAAAAACCTTTGAGCACCTGGGTTTCTCTGTGAAGGGATTATTGTGGTCCTTGCTTACCTTTTGTTTCAAATTTGAAGTCATGTTAGAGCTTGTCCTCATGTAAAGTAAGCACTGAAATTTACTCCAAAGGTTTAGTATCCTTATCTCTTGACCTGTGCAAGTGTGTTTTGATGTCTCTTTCCCTGTGTTGTGCTTGGGTGGAAGCGACGGTTCATGTCGCTAGCTGAACTTCTATTGAGAGCTGTATGCAGTATCTCTCACTGTATGTTTAACACCCTTCTCAACATGTTTTTATCGAAATTTGAGATCCACAATAAAGTACCTACACAGTAAGGATAAGGTTGCTGACTGAGTAGACAGTATTTAGAGAAGTTCTTCCTGCATCAGCACTGTACAATTTTTTTTATTTTTCTTATTTTTTTTGCTGTGTACTTTCAGGGATGTGTCTAGAGGGTAGCTTCAAATGGTACCTTCTCCAATTTAAGCCAGACAGATGCATGCATCAATTTTAGAACAGCTTCTCAGATTTCCTCTTTTGGAGCCTTTCTTTTCTCCTTTAAAATAGAACTCACAAGGAATTCTGTAAATTTGGCCTTTTCATTGCACATATGAAAGACTTTGGAGGCTTTTTAATCCAGTCAGTGATCCATAATAGAAGGTAATTTTTGCTGGTTTTCTTTTTGTAGGGGCAAAATGAAAAGAGACTTCATCCCTGAGAATTCCCGGTAAATGGCTTCTTAATTAAATAATTGGTATTTTTTAGGATTTAATCTAAATTTAGATTTCCAGTTTCATCTTCTAAGTCCTAGGTCAACACCCTTTCTACCTGAAATCTGTCAAACTAGTTTTAGAAAAGTAAATATGGTGAGCAAAGAGTATCCCAGCGTGTGGAGAGCATAGGTTTTGTTGGACTGGACCTTAAAAATGTTCCTCTTAGGGTTTCTACTACCTACCATATTGATAATCTGCATCATTCGCCTCTCAAAAGATCCTGTAATGCATGAGGGTTTTGGACTCATACCCATATATTCACTTTGCTATATCTAAAAGATAAATGGAGCAACAGGAATTTTCCGTGGATGTTCCCACTTATATCATACAGCACACTTTGCTGGATCTTTGTGCACTGGCAGAAAGTTGTGTTTGTCTCCCTTAAGAAATCTGGCAGGGCACCTTCTCTCTTGGTTTAGGCAGAAGTTGTAGAAAGGTTGTAACTTTTCACTCGGGTTATGTTAAAATTCTTATCTGTGACCAAACAGTGAAGAACAAACGATCTACATGAAAGGTTCGGGAAACTGGACTCATGTCCATGTGCTGTCTTCCCACTGCCCTCCATTGTTTTGTACTCTTGGAATTCGCAATTCAGTTTTCCCTGTTAATTGTGCCTTGAGCTGCTGCATGATGGACAGATGCTGCTCAGTTATGAAAGCATGATAAGTGCACTTTGGGGCTTTGAGAGTTGATGTTCTGTAAAGTACTTGCAAGACTCTCTTCAAACGTTTGCAGGCTTTAAATAGAGCAAAGTTAGACTGACCATAAATATTTCTTCCCCGTGTCAGGAAAATTGTTTCTTGAATAAATTTAATCTCCTAAGTCTCTTGTATCATCAGGGAGAGACGTATAAAGGGAGATTGAGGATGTCTCTGTATTATGCTTCCCAGAGCAAGTTTTAATGGAAGGCTGGATATGAGGCTGGAAGCTGGGGACTCTCATGCTCTTTTTTATGAGAGAAAGCTTGTTTCATTGGAGTTACGGAAGCGCCGGCGATGTCATGGCAAGGCTAGAGCAGCACGGACAAGATCATCAGGTATGCATGGCTAGAGTCTTAGATGAGCAGCTAGTCAAAACAAAGCAAACAGGGACTTTCTCATTTGAAATGCGTGTGAATGGGGTTGTTCTGGCCTTTGTAGTCCCTAAAGGGATTCACAGGTTGAAGTTTTCATTCCATAGTTTTCATTTGAAGTGTTAATGGTTTTCACTTCATTCCTCTTCTGAGCTCCCTGCCTTCTTAGTGCCTAGAATTTCATTCTTACCATTCCACATCCCCATGTATATGACTAAAGGTAATCAGTGTTTTCTTGAAGATGAGCTTGTAGTTGCATTTTGGGTACAAGAATTCAACAGTATGTGTGCCTCTATAGTCCTCCAGCTTTGCAGAGAAAGATGAAAATTTGGGACCTTCCAGGCTGGTTCTCCTACACAGCAGTTACTCTAAGCTTTTGGAAAGAGAGAAATCCCTCTTATCCAAGCTGATGTGGGAAAAACTTAAAAGGATACAGAGGTGAATGATCCTCATAAGTGTCCGTTCCTGAAGCTATTATCTAAACTCTTTCAAGTAGCTATGGGATACTGACTGCAATGGGAGAGATTGTATGTTATAAAATTATTTTTGGTACTATGGTAAGGTATATGATATTTATTGGCACATGTGGAAGTTTAGATTTTGCAGATTTGTTTTTTCTGACAGGAAAATACAAAAAATGCGTATATACATCAAGTATCAGTGTATATATGTCATATACACACGTATATAAAAGAATCAGGATAAAATATAGGAAAATGCTTTTGTTTCTTTGATTTTTATTTTTTTTATTTGTAAAGTTAAGACAAGAATCTTATTCTGTTTTCTCTGAAATTGGGAAAATGTGCTTCACAAGTGTTTGATACGCAAGCAGAAAGAATAGTAAGGGGCAGCAGTACTTAAGATGCTATCCGAAAATTGTGTTCTGTCCTTCTAGCAGAAAAGAGTTTAGTAGTAAACCAAAGGGTATAAATAGCAGGCCATTCTTCCACACTTCTTTTTTTTTTTTTCTTAACCAGCATAGGTGATTTCTCCTCTACTACAGGGACATCAGACGCAACAAAGCTGTCCTTCAAGTCAGACACAGAAGGTGAGGAGGAAGAGGAGGTGGATGAAGATGAAGAGCTAGATAGAACTGTTGACTCTCTGAAAAGCAAGCCAAAGCTCTCTGACTTGGTGAAAACTACTTGTAAGGAGAGGTTGCCAAAAAAACTTGACAAGAAAACTGGAGATGGAGGAGAGCCGTTTCTTCAAAAAACAGACTCAGAATCTCAGTTTAACTTGCTGCAGATTCTTCAAAAGCATGGAAACCTGAGGTGAGAGATTTCTGCGTATTTTGCCTTGAGTTTTGACTAGCAGATAATATTGGTTAAAATATGGGGGATGTACACTTAGTGCCGCATTATGAATGAGTGTGAGGAGATAAGAGGATTTTTGTCCAGCTGTGGGCTGCCTTAACAATTAGTTGTCACAGAAGGGAGATAGTTGCAAATACTGACAGTTTACTTAAATGCCTGACCTGTTGGATCAGTATAAAGCATAAGCCATAGTTTTCATTGCTATTCTTCGATCCGGTGATGTAAGCTGTTCTTCAGTCAACTCAGACTTCTAAAATGCCTCTGCCTTAATGCAGGATACCTGCTATTGAATTCTAAAATTCGTCTTTTCATTCTTTGCACTTCCAAAGAAGTGGGTATACACATATGTTAAAGTATCCAAGAAAGGTTGGATAGGAATAACTCAGTCAGTGCTGCCTCTCCATAAAATTAGTTTTTTCACTTTTGTGCTTTTTTTTTTTGGTGATAGAATTTTTACCTCTAATGTTAATCTCTGCTCAAGGTCATCACCTCCTGACAGCAAGATTTTAGAGTGGTAATCACTGAAACATCTCGTTGCCTGGTGATGAGCATGACAGTGTAGAACAGAGTGTGTTCCGATGCACGGCTCTCTTGGGGGGTGTCGGGGAAGAGACATGCTGGAGGAGATTGTTTTGAATAACACCAACCAGGGTCCTACTAGATGTTTAGAAGCATGATCCTCCCCTTAAATGGGGGTAATAAAATTGCCTATTTGCAGATGGACAGGAACGGCAAAAAGAAAGAATGATCATATATATCTGAGTAGGAAGATTTTACGTCTTCTAGATAAGAAGCAGCATTATGTTTTCTGTGAAAAATGTCCAAAGGCAGAGAAAATAATTGTTGCTTATTCTTGTTTCCTTAGTTTAGTTTCTGAGAGAATTTATGAATTATCAAATGGATTTGGGGATTGTTCTGGTGTTGTCTGGTGGCAAGGACACTTGCTGTTGTGACAGGGAAGATTCTGAAACCTGTTTTGAGGACGAACATAGCAATGCTGTCATCTACCTATATATAGAACTGACTCCTGCCAAGAACGTAAACTCTCTCTGGTGTTCCTGGCATAATCTTGCTTAGCACCCAGTACTGTTGGGATTCCCTGGAGAGGTTTGTAAGGCTTGTGGTGACCTCATGTTCCAGGACTGTGCTGGCCTTGGCCCCATCCGATCTGTCACTGATGAAAGCTTTGCTTGTGGGGTCAACAGGCAGAGAAGCTGAAGTAATGAAATTTTAATCCAAAAGAAACCAGGCCTGTTCCAGTCAATTTTTATAAGTGGTAGGACTTCACTCTCTCCTTTAGTCAGCCTGATGAGGCAATTTCTCTGCCTTCCACACATTGTGTGTTATTGGTGAAGAGGTGACAGTCGAATGAAACATGTTTGCCTGAGTGTGCCATTCGCAGGGAAGCAAAAATAAAAGGGAGTTACTTGTGCCTGCGTTTAAGGCCTCGGGTTTCAATATTCCACACACTGGAGGAGAGGCAGTGTTATACAAGGACCTTCGTTAGTTTCCCGTTTTTCCCATTTTGTGATCACAGAAGTATCAGGTACAGGCAAAGAATCTGTGCTATTACTGTGCTGATGTTGATAAAGGAGGGGCCTTAATTCCTACTTGCACAAATCTTGAACTTCTGGTCATGAGATGTTTAAGTTATGCCTGAAACAAACCTGGAAGCCCTAGAGAGCTCTTAAGGAGAACCTTTTCTGATATATGGTGGCCTGATGTATAGAGTGTTAGTTCTTAGTCAGGGTTCGGTGTTCTGATGTTCCACACACATTGGGAAGAGAAGGTAGGTGTGGTGACTAGCAGCATACAGAGGCGTTAAAGGCCTGCTGTGAGTTCTGGAGTTCACTGGAAGAAAGGAATTGTAACTAGGTATTTTTACCATGTTTTAGTTATTGCAGTACTGGTATAGGAGAGGAGAAATCATGCTTGGCAATTCAAGGGACAGCTTGTAGTGACTATGTGGAAAACTATGAGGAAGAGCTGAGACTGGGAGAGCAGAATGTTGGAGAAGAGGGTTTAGGCCAAGATGGCAATGAACAGAATTAGGCAAAGGTTTCAGCAATTTCTCTCACAACAGATGCACATACTAGTGACTACCATTGTGAGGGAATGAGAAGCGATATGTCCCTCTCAGTTCATGCTCACAGCTTCCCAACATGTTCAGCCAGCTGCACAGCAGATTTTGCTGATGTTCTTTCATTCTTCGGTGGTGCCTTGCTCAATGAAATTTGGCTTGTGTCCTTGGGTCAGCAGGGAAAGAGCTCACTTTCACAGATTTAATTCTTTCATTTCCAATGGGAATTGAAGGGCCTTTGTTATAACTCTGGCACCGGTATCAAGCCATTTATTTATTTTATGCTCTGTTGTTGTGGTGTTCAAAATGCTTGTGAAGACAGAGGCGCAATAGAGCCTTGAATCTCGTTTAAAAATACACAGTTTTGCTGATGTTCACGTTACTGGCTTTTGGAGGAGAGTAGCTAAGGCTGTGAAAAAGCAAGGAGAGCATTCCATTTTTAGAGATGATCTCAGAATTTACAAAAGACAGCAGACGCTCTCTATGTCCTGCAATACCTACCCCATCTTGGTGAACTGAAGGTCTCCTTGAAAATACTGGTGGGGTGAAAGGGTCCTCATTCCCTTGAGCTTCAACATTTGTGCACCTAGGAAGTCCTTGCTGACCATACTTTGCTCCATAAGCTGTGCCTGACTTCTGTAACTCTTCTCATTGCTACGCTGAAGACAGCTGACTGATTTTCTTGGTCCACAGCAAAGTGCAAGCTCGCAGGGCTTTCTCTGCCTATCTACAGCACGTTCAGTTGCGACTGATGAAGGAGGCTGGTGACCAGATTCAGAATCCTGCCTGGGCTGCCAAAGAGGATGAGCAAATGGTAAGCTTTGTGTTGGCCAGACTGAGAAGCCAAGCTGAAATCTGCCTTGAGAGTTTTGAGGTCAGTTCCCATGCTTGGAAGAACTGAAGTCCAACTGAGATTATAGTTGTCTATCTTTGTCCAGCTGCCAGTGCTGTATTTTTAATATACAGACAATGTAGGACTGCTGACTGACATCTGAGCAGCGACAGAGTAGACAGTTCTTAATGACTCGAGCGTGGCTGACATTCAAGCTGCTGAGATCTTTCACTGGTTCTCCTTCACTGATCTCTGAGCTTACCTGCTTTTGAATTCTTCTGTCTAGCATTCTTTAAGATTACTTGGCAGTGTCTGGTTTCCGCTGTGTTAAAGTATACATCCACCCAAATAGAACAGGTACCCAGTTAAGCTTTTTCCTCCTATGTACTGTTTTGCTCATTGCAGTCGCCTGCACTTAAGAATCTTCCTTGCATTCTAGATAGAGGGGGGCAAAAAAAAACAAAACAGTAAAAGCCATGGAGGAGAGAAAGTTACTTTCTAGCATAGGTGTCTTGTTTTTTTTCTAAAAAAAACCAAAACCCAAAAATGAAAACCCATGGGATGAATTTTTCTAGGCAGTATTTTAAGGCCCTATATTTGATGTATATACATTTTAAAGAGTGCAGCAAGCCCAGATCCCCTCACAAACCTTCTAAAAGAGCTTTGTACAGTAGGCTCTGGGGCTTTCTGCAAATCCGAATGTATTCTTGCTAAATGCATGTTGCAGGGAAACAGCCAATGCAGTTCAGAGATAAAATTGTGTGTCAAGAATAATCAGTCGACTCAGTGGAAAATGTTACCCCCGCTCTTTCCAAGTGGAAATTAAAACTGGCTTTTTGAGAGTCACTTTGTCTGCTCTACTGTGAAAAATAATGTTTAAAATAACAGATCAAACCAGCCTGGAGTAATGGCAGTGAGAGGCGAGCTGTGAAATCCAATAGTTTGGCTGTGAGGCTGCTCATTTATGCATTACCAGAGCTCCTAACCAAAAGCAAATCCAGAGGGGAGACAGAAAGGGTTCAAAACACCCGCAGGATGCATCTCGCCTTAGGATCTGCCTTCCCATATGTTTCCCCACCAGAGGTCAAACAGACGTGGTGGGGGATTGGAATTACGTGACTGTAGATGTAGTCATCTGTTGCTGTGGAGAGGCTATGGCAATAGTATACGTATATGAAAAGTGATGAAATGGGGCTACATCACTAGTGGAGGTATCTGACCAAGATCCCCTTCCCTGTGATAGTGCTGAGAGGGTTTTATGTCAGTATGCTTCATCACAGGCCTTCTTTAACACATTACCTGTTGTTTTTTGGAAATGTTCTCCTAAGGTATTGGACGTTACAGGTGGTTATGTGTTGTTGCTGCTTTTTGCTGCTTGCTTTTTTTTTTTGTTTTCTTTATCTGCCATGCTTTTCGGACAAACATTCCTCAATTGTTCCCAATTCTGACACACCTCAGGCAAGGCACACCATCATTCTTCTCCCCCCACCTTAGATTTGTGGGTCTATATTAAAAATGCATCTTGCAGAATGCTTTTGCCTGCCAGTTATCAGCTCATTTTCTCAGGACAGTGGGTTTAGTTCCTGCCAGTCATTAGCTGTCCTAGTACCTTCTCACATCTTGCAGCTGGTCCATTGTTAACTCCATCTCTCCTGCTTGCAGGAGCTTGTGGTACGCTTTCTGAAGCGAGCTGCCAGCAATCTTCAGCAGTCCTTGAGGATGCTGCTCCCCAGCCATCACTTAGGACTAAACGATCGTCGTCGTATCCTGGCTCACCAGCTGGGCGAGTTCATAATCTGTTATAACAAGGTGAGTTATTCTTTCTTGATTCTTCTTCTCGTAGTCCTTTTCGTTTCTGTTCTCCTCTTCTACAGTATCTCCTGCTGGGCTGCTGTTAGACAAGACAACAGGCTGTTTTAAAGGCTGTGTTCTATAATTCATATGGTCTGTTTGGAGTTGTGTATCCAGTGGTGGTAGTTTGAAGTGTCCTCAAACCGGGACATTTGTCTGTTCAAATTGTCAGATAGACAACAGTATTACTACACTATATAAGCAGTCTGGTAATCATGTGCATAACAGTAAAGAGAAGTGTTGAAATGAAGTGGAGTTTAACTGGCAGTTTGCTTTTTCTTTGGCTTGTCTTCGATTCTAGTGCTTTGTAATGCCTTTTCCCATTTCTCCCTATTTTTATGAGGCTTCTTTAGGGGTAATTTTTTAAATACAGAACAGTATGAAATATGTATTTTACCATTTGTTTGGCATACTGAGGGACTGCTACCTCTCTGTAGTATGGGACTCTGCATGCTCAGTGATAAGGAGAAATAGGTCCTAATTTAAATAACTTTCACCTCTTAAGATGTAGAAGATACTGTTCTGAGCATAGTGGTTTCATGCTAATCCTTGTTTTGCAAGAACAGTTTCCCCTTTCCTTTGCCCCCTAGCATTTCTTTAGTGTTAGAGCAAAGGTAGTTTAAATTTTGCTTTCAGAGGCTGCTGTGCACACTGGCCTCCAAGCTCTTACTTGTTAACAGAGGATGTTCACTTACATTAGCTTGTCAGAACTGACATCTGGTAACTTGATCTGTCAAGGCAAGGTTGGTATTGAACCAAATCTGTTCCAGGGAGTGCCTTGTATGCCTAACGCTCCCTGAATTACTGTGTTAGGAGTAACCACAAAACACTTGAGTGGCTCTGTGGTGAGTGAAGAATGCAGCTGCTTTGGATATAATTTCCACTCAAATTGTATTCAAACATCAGGATTTTCTACTAACTCTTGAGTAAATTCAGAAAATAAAGCTGTGTAACTGGTAATAAATCAGTGCATAAGCATATTTTCTCAGTTAAAACAAGTGAGAACAGATCACTTGAGGTTTTAGGATGTACATGTTTAAGCCATTGAGAGACTCTTAGGCTATGAGGTTTTTTGATGTCTGATTCCAACATATAGACTTCTTCCACTGACTTGTAACTTCATATTTAGTAGGGGACTCCTACTAGCCATTATGTATCTTCTGTAATGACACAGAAGAAAAAATAATACCTCCAGCAAACTAAGTAAAATAGATTGTATGTTGTCCAGACTTCTACTGAAGTAGTGAAGAGTAGAGACGTGTCCCAGAGTGGCGGCCACTTCCCCCTTTGAATTATCTTGCAAAAGATGTATCTGACCCTTTCATGCTGGGAATGGTCGGAGTACCTTGTAGGAAGCAATGAAGTGGGGGTCAAGTCTGGTCAGATAAAGCTTGTATGCTGGTATTGGTATTTCAGACAGACTTGTAGGGGTTTTTTAATTAACAAAAATGTTTGTATCAATACAACCTCTCGTGTCAACAAGTTCTACTGGTGTAAAATAGATCATTTATATCTGAGAACTTGCTTCCATTCTCACACACAAAGGCTTACCATCTTTTATTCTGGTATATTTTAGTGTATAAATGCATATTTGCCACAGGCTGTACTGTTTTACTTTCTTTGCTTTTGCTAAAGCAGTATATTTTTGGTATGTAGATAAGCCCTCGGCAATTTTCTGCATGACAAGAGAAATTAACTGAAGAGGAGAACTCCTGGTTTACAGTAGGAAATGTGGATGCCCTCAGCAGACCTCCTGGACTGAGTTTCTTTAATAAAATTTTATATCTTTGTCATCCTTTCTTCCTGAATATCTCCTTTTGGGACAGATGCTCAAATAAAAGCTATTTTGAGGAACTCTGTATTTATGACAGAAACAGCAAAAGTAGAAAGGGGGCCTAATATCTGTAAGGGATTATTTTATTTTTTTTGCCCCTCAATACTTTCTTATGTCCCAGTGAAAAGTATCTTTGAAGGAGCGGCACATATTTGTGAAAACTTGTCCTCTTCTCAGCAAATCAATTCTAATAAGTTATGTCAAGTGGAGGAATGAGGAGTTTAGTGGATGCTTAGCATACTGTCTCTGGGGCTCTCTATATTTATCCACACTGTTGCATATAGTGAAATGCTTATAATTTGGCTCTTTGGTATTGATGTTCTTTTTTTCTTAGATCCCATGGAATTGTTTTTTGTCTTCCCTGAGCTGTAGCTATGCCGTGGATCATAAAGTAACTATACAGAGACACTTACTGATATTGCATATTAACAGGAAACAGAGCAGATGGTTCAGAAGCGGTCAAAAAAGAAAGAGGAAGAGGAGGAGGAGGAGGGAGTGAATCCTGAAGGTTTTCAGAACTTTATTACCAAAGCAAGGTAGGAATGGATTTTATTCCCTTTGACAAAGGATCTCCCAGCTGTGAAGGTAATGGGATTGTTGTAAAGATTATCCGATGGATCTAAAGGCCTCTGGATTACCTTTATTGACCTGCTCCTGCTCTTGCTGGGGGACAGAGAATTTGTCTTGTCTCTTTTCGCCCTCCAGCAACCAAATATTTGTAGTGTCAGCATCTGGTGCATAGAGAAGGACATACAGTAGATGTTTTGACCATTATGTAGATTTCCAAGGGACAGCAGTGGTTGCCCTGGTCTGTGTAATTTTCAAACTGATGGTGGTGAGCTAATGTTCTCCTTTCCTGGGATGCTGGAGCAAATGCAGTTGTACTTTGGAAGGACAATGAAACTAGAGCTGCTGCTCAGATGTCCTTGAGTTGTGGTTGAACAGTTGTTGTGGCTCTGGCTCTCAAGTTTCTGCTTTCAGAAACAAATCTTATGCTTGCTGCCCCTAGACTCCCTGTCTTCATCCTAGCCTCTTCTTTGGCTTGCTAAGGCAGTTCAGTGCAAGCAGTTACTTTCACAAGGAAAAAGCAGCATTTTCTAACTGTGCATGCTCTGAACTTTATCTGCCTTAAACTTACAAGAGTCTGGTAGGAAATGTATTTTGGAAATAGGTAAATACTCTTTATGGCCTGTAGCATTGTATGAAAAATAATGGTATTATAGCTATCTGACTATGGAGAGTTCTGAACTTGTTCATTGAACTGGAATTATATCCTCAAAGTCTCTGATTTTTTGAGCACCTAAACTGATTGCTTTTGACTCCTTTATTTGACCCATATATGACATACCTATATAGGTAAGGACCCCTGTCAATATCTGGACAAGTAGAGTTCATCTGCCTTTTTAATGCCCTTCTGTCTTCTCTGGGAAGGTTGACAGTCACTGCTTCTTTTTCATGATTAGTTAGAAAAGTGTTTTTTCTTTTTCTCTGTTTGGATAGCCCTTAGTGACTGATTAGAAGCGGGTGATAGCTGAGGCTTCTTAACTGAGTTCAGGAGGCTTTACAGTCTCTTCTGATGCTACGTTCTCATGATAACAATGAATTTTACATTTTGCTAAGATAATTGATGGAGTCATTACTGCAACAGATTTATAGGCTCCAAGAAAAATCTTGCTGCTTTTCAGACAGAGTTCTATAAAAGAATGATACTCAAGATATCTGACTACCATATACCACAGCATCTACTCCTGTCACTAGAAATGCAGATTACATGGGCCCATGGCATGCCCTTGGTTCTCTGACATCTCTGGCCACTAAAATGACTGTTGCCTCCTAAGGCAGGTCATTTTGCTTTTTGCCAGAAATGCTAAGAGGTGGCTGTTTGGGCCAGAAGTGGCATACTCTTCTGTTTCCATGTTGGCAACCATGCCGTCATGGTCTGATGCACAGTCTGGGCTGGGGCTGGAGATTTTTGCTGGATCATCTGCCTGAGTGATAAAGAACAGCAAAAGCCACTTTGCCAACGATCAGACAATTTCTAGTGGTGAGCTTTCCGCTTCTTATGAAGTATCAGGTATGTTTGAAAACTCTGATATCTGACACTACTTTGCGCTGTGCTTGAAGCTTAAATCAGTGAGCTAGTCATTTGGAGCTAAGCAAAGGGAATAGATTTCTACTTTGAGTGTTTGTTCTGCAGTACAGTGAATGCAACGCTGGAGAAAATGGGTAATTAAGTGTTGCCACTTAATAATTGGGATTGTCTCACTGACTCTAACTTTGATATCACATGGATGGCATTGTGTTTAGTTATAAACATCTTACAACCATTGCTTCTAAACATCCTCAGTGCAATGTAAAAGTATATAGTTATGGTGGTAAATTCACTTAAAAGCTTAAAGCACCTTTCCACCAACAACTTCACATTCTTATATTTCCTCTTCTCCTCTGTTCTCATTGGTTTGGGAGAAAAGGTGAAACTTGCAGCATGCCCTGAAGGTCCGAACTCCAGTGGGATCAGCTTTAGACATTGCTTTTACCAAAGCTCAGGCTAGCTAAGATTAGTACAAGCGCGATATGCAGAGGACATTTTGAAGGACTATAACTGCTGCTATGCAAATTTATATTCTTGTGTTATGTTTCTGTTACCGGCACTATACTTCTTGCTTTTGGTATTTGCTCTGCCATATACCCACTCACTAATGCTGAGGCAACACTATAAAGCAAAAGGAAAGCATATTAGATGCCCATCCAGAGGGACCTTGACAGGCTGGAGACGTAGGCCCATGCCAACCTCATGAAGTTCAACAAGAACAAGTGCAAGGTCCTCCATCTGGGTCGGGGCAATCCCAAGCACCGATCTAGGCTGGGCAGTGACTGGCTTGAGAGCAGCCCTGAAGAAAAGGACTTGGGGGTACTGGTGGACGAGAGGGTCAACACGAGCTGTCAGTGTGCACTTGCAGCCCAGAAAGCCAATCGTATCCTGGGCTGCATCAAGAGAAGTGTGGCCAGCAGGTCGAGGGAGGTGATTCTCCCCCTCTACTCTGCTCTCGTGAGACCCCGTCTGGAGTACTGCATCCAGTTCTGGAGTCCCTACTACAAGAAAGATATGGACGTGCTGGAACTTGTCCAGAGGAGGGTCACGAGGATGATCAGAGGGCTGGAGCACCTCTCCTGTGAAGGCACACTGAGAGAGTTGGGGTTGTTCAGTCTGGAGAAAAGAAGGCTCTGAGGAGACCTTATTGTGGTCTACCAGTATCTTAAGGGGGCCTATAAGAAAGCTGGTGAGGGACTTTTTAGGATGTCAGGTAATGGCAGGACTAGGGGGAATGGATTAAAACTAGAGATGGGTCGTTTCAGAATGGACGTTAGGAAGAACCTCTTCACCATGAGGGTGGTGAGACACTGGAACAGGTTGCCCAGGTGGAAGCCCCATCCCTGGAAGTTTTTAAGGCCAGGCTGGATGGGGCTCTGAGCAACCTGATCTAGTGGGAGGTGTCCCTGCCCATGGCAGGGGGGTTGGAACTAGATGATCTTTAAGGTCCCTTCCAACCCTGACAGTTCTATGATTCTAGATATCAAAACAACTAGAATTACAGCTTGCACAAGCTCTAATACAAATGGCCAAGTAGCTGATACTGGTTTGGGATCAATAGATGCTTAGAACATTGGGGAAGTTAAACTCTTTTTTTCTAAAGAAAATGAGAAATGTATGTGAGTTTTGTGAGATTCACAAAAATATTGACTGGTCTATTTGTTTGTCCTGCAGTTTTGGGTAACTGGCAAGCTGTTCCCTCCTCGTTCCTCTTCTCCCCCCACTGTTGAATTGAAACTAGTAACAGTGACTAAAACAGAGGCTGAGCTGGGTTCTCTCATGAACAAAGTTAGCTGCTTGTTCTAGAGAGCACCTGGGGAAGACTCACAAATTTAGCTGTGAACTGACTCTCTCCTGTTGAGCTGATCTCCCCAAAAATGTGTTTGGAGTTTTCACTTGCTCTTTATTTATCCTGGGAATGCTTCTGAATGTCTTGATTTTTCCACTGCATAAGAAAATGGCATTACAGTTGGAATCTCAGGTTTAACCAAGGCACGTTCCTTTGCTTCTGCCCTTACCCTGCAGAACTGAGCAAATCATTAGCTTCTCTGGCCTCATACCTTCTTTTTTTCCTTCTCCCCTCTTCAGTCTCCTTGTTGTTTCTTGTTTTTGATTGTTATGTGAACACAGAAAAGCATAGAATACTCACTTACATCCATTCTTCTCTCTTTATTGTAGTGAACGTGACCTGGAGGAAGTGCTGACATTTTACACACAAAAAAGCAAGTCGGCAAGTGTCTTTCTAGGAACAAACTCCACAAGGACAAAATCCAGCAACACTAGTAACCGGTCAGAGAAACAGCCTCAAGGGGGTAAGTGTTGCAGGCAGTTCTGAGGTGATGTTCTCCAGACAAATCCAGTTTAACTTCAGTCTATGGAAAGAGAACAACCCCTGTAGAATGTTATTCAGGTTTCTTGAGTTAGCATATCTTTTTTTTGTTTGTTTGTTTTTAACTGACTCTATATGTGAAGACTACAGTAACTGCACTCCTCCTTTCTTCGGCTAAAATGAAATGGGATGAATCTGGACTAGCATTTATAAGTAACTAGATATGGTGGCTTACGACTGAAACGAGAATGTGCAAACTGAAGGCACTGACATTTGAAATGAACAGATCCTTATCATTCATTACTTTCATTCTTATCAGAGTAAGGGATGAGAGAAATCAAGGCCTGTTAAATTGTGCGACCTACAGTGAGCATACCCATTGGAGGGCAGAGTCTGTATTTTTGAGCCTAATTAGGCATTCCATGGAAGGAAGCACAGTGCCAGCCATACATGTCCAGTAGTCCATGCTACTGTACATGACAGCACAATTGTGATCAATAGAGTTGCATGGTCTACAGTAAATATTAGCAAGAAAGTTTGTTGTAACAAGGTTTAAATTCTGCAGTCCTCTTCTAATGATACCAGTTTGCATTATTCTACTTCCTAACTCCTTGATTTTGTTATAGACCATCCTGAGGTGGTGAAAAAAATAAAAGATGATCAGCCCAAAAGTTCAGTTGCAGATCTGCCTGCAGAAGGAGCATTAAAAGGCTATAAACCAAAAGAAGTTAAATCTACCTGTAAGTGAACTGGCTCAAATCATCATCAAGAAAAAAATAATGATGCATATACTGTTTTTAATACTGTTTTAAGCAGAGGTTGGAACTTTTGGGTTCAAACTGAGGGACCAAATGCCCATTTTTGGGGAAGAGTCTGCAGGTTTTTTTCTTTTAAACCCGAGAAAAAATACTGTAGAGTGAGCAGTATGAAAGAGTTAGCTGCTCTTCTGTGGGGGAAGGTCTAGATATGGCAAGCTTTGAAAGAGGATATTTATCATGTAGAGCCTCTTGTCTTTGCTGGTAGATGCGGTCATTTTGGCTTCAGCGTGTCTGAGTAGAGGCATCTTTGGTGTGTTGGTATTATCTGAAGGACCTGAAAACCAGCTCTTTCTCATGTAGTGCGCTCATAACCTTTGTGTAGTTCCAGAAGGACCCACCTCCTCCTTAAATGCTGAAGTGAAATTACCTCGGTGCAACCCTCCTATTGCTTCTTCCCCTGTGTCTGGTGCCACGTTCCAGAGAAGTACCAGTTCCTGGATACCATCTCAGTCTGCAGCCTCTGAAAATTCACAGGTGCCTGGTCACCATTCATTGCCGGCTCCTTCAGTTGGTCCCAGGCTGATTCAGTCCCCATCCCCACTGCCCTCCTCACAGAGCACAGCTCCTGACAGCTCTTCTGCCTTCAGAAACGCAGTGTTCAGTCAGTCTTCTAGCCTTGCAGGGTTACATCCTTGTCATTCTGGTAGCTACACCGTTGGCCCGTTCTCATCTTTTCCGAGAGCTGCTCAGATCTACAGGCAAAGATTGTCTCGACCATCCTCTGCAAAAGTAGGTGAGTGTTCTGGGATCCATAATAACCTGCTAATTCAGTATAGAGCTTGTGTAATCTCTGTTCTGGCGTAGGTAGAAATTTTACATTTCCAGAATTATGAGTCTTGTTGAATGGCGGTAAACTTCTCATGGAAAGGAGGACTGCAGGAAGCGGCACTTGTTTATACAAAGGCACCCTTTTATTGAGCAGATGAACAGGAAATCATGGACTTGTTTAGGTTGGAAAAGACCATTAAGATCATCGAGTCCAACTGTTAACCTAACACTACTAAGTCCACCACTAAACCATGTCCCTAAGTGCCATGTCTACACATCTTTTAAATACCTCCAGGGATGGTGACTCAACCACGTCCCTGGGCAGCCTCTCCAATGCTTGACAACTCTTTCAGTGAAGAAATTTTTCCTGATATCCAATCTAAACCTCCCCTGGTGCAATTTCAGGCCATTTGGGTCCTATTGCCTGTTACCTGGGAGACTGACACCCACCTTGCTACAACCTCCTTTTGGGTAGCTGTAGAGAGCGATAAGGTCTCCCCTCAGCCTTGAACTTTGAAATCAGCTGTTGAACTTGTTCAAAAAGAGCTGGGAAATGAAGTATTACTATATTTTCACTTGATTGTATTACTGATCTCTTGTTTAACTTTAGTGATTTTTAATGTAGTTTTGGCTAGCAGAAGTCCTATCTCAGTCTATGTGCTGTTCTTAATTCTGTGTTTCTCTATCATGCAGAGAAATCCTTTAATGAAACCTTATAATTGTTGAATACTTAAAGGTGTGTCAAGACCTCCAAAAATGAAATATCTGAATGAATTGTTACTGTATCTCATTCTCTAGCACTTTTCAGCACTACCATATCCAAGGGTATCTTAAATACAAGATCTAGAGACCTTTCATTTACCATGCTGGGGTAGAACATAGTTGAGCAATACAGCTTTAGAGTGTAAGGAATCTGAAGAGTAGAAGAAACTGTAGGAGTTTATGAATGCAGACTCTAATCTATTAGGAAAGTTTTGGGAACCACACACGGGCTAACAGCTGTGGTTCTGATAATATGTAACTTTTTTTTTTTAAATGATGGTATACATTTGCTTTAGGTTGTAGATCAGGGTCAGCACATGTTCACTAGGGTTGCTGTATATAAACAGCATTTCTAGCATTAAAATAAATCTGACTTCCCAACTGAGTAGCTTA
This sequence comes from Dromas ardeola, assembly GCA_013398915.1. Lineage (NCBI taxonomy): Eukaryota > Metazoa > Chordata > Aves > Charadriiformes > Dromadidae > Dromas > Dromas ardeola. Next base: position 25,377 of record VYZM01003948.1, read on the forward strand.
TTTAAAGGTATCTATTTGTTTTTAAGGAAAAACATCATAGATTTAACTTAGATTACAGCAACCAATATTCTCTGGAATTGGGTGCCATTAGATATGTTATGATAAAGATAATACGGATTTGGAATTGACAAAAGCTCATACAGGCAGTACCCATGCACAGTGGAAGGCTGTGTTCTCCCTAGAATCTGCAGAAAGTATCATAATTGCTTCTGTATCTCTGTGATCAGGCTGAGAGAGTCGGATATACCACTCACTAAGCATATGCAAATGTTTGTTTGGTAGGTTTGTGCCATCGCAGTCCAAGTGGGCAGCGTGCAGGCTCAGCCAGAATGCACAAAGATGCAGAAGATACTTCTTCCCAGAGCAAACGTTATAGTCCCAGTATGGTAGCAGCAGAACTGCAGCAACTATCAGAAAAGCAAGCAGCCTGCCAATATTCCCCACCAAGCCACATCAGTCTCCTTACACAGCAGGTAAGTAAGCAGTAAAGCTAGAGCCCCTGACACAACAGGAAAGTCTGTCACAGACTTCTGTGTCAGCACTGGGCTTGGGCTGAGAAATGCTGGAAGGATTAAATCTCATGAAAATTGATTTCTGTCATATTGTTGTTTTGAAGTGTTCACAGCAGCAAGGTTTGATTTTCCGTGAGATGACAAGAACATTGCTGAAGTCCTTTTATAGAAGAAAGTGAGACTGGGGAGAGGATTAGAAACTATGTTATAAAAAAACAAATCCACGCTTGGTCTTATTAAACAATAAAACCAAGTCTTCTCAGATTTGTACTTCCATGCAGTTTGCTTCCGCGTTCCTCCAGTGTGTCACCACAGTGCTGGGAATGGAGGTCTGCAGAAGGCTTCTGATGTAAATTCTGTGTTCCAATAACATTTTAAAGACATAATGAAGTACTTACTAGGATGGGATATGATAATCCTTTTGCTAAACATGGTGGTATAGATCAAATTTACATTGGCTTTTGGTAGAATTCTTACTTTCATATTTCTTTTTGAGTTATGTCCTGAATGGCTATACTTGTAGTCATTTTTTTCTTCATAATATGCTATAGTTTTGTTCATCAAAGGTGTTCAAGTTGGACACTTCTCAGTAATTAAGCTGCCAACTGGAGGTTCTCCGGGATAGGCACTTGGCTTTGGAAATTAATTTTTTTCCTCTTTACTTGCTAGTGACAAACAGTTTAAGCATCTTCGTTCTGATAGTTTGGTTTTGGAAGTATTGTTTTAACAGTGATGCTCTGCTAAGTTTTCTGAGGCATATTTAATAGTTGCAATAGCTGCTGTTATTTGCTGCTTTTTGATTCTTTTTCAATTTCATTGTGTTACGTTTGGGTTTTGAATATCTGGTTAGATGATTGGTAATACGTCTTTTTTGAAAGGTGAGGTGCATTTACAACTCTAGGAAGCTGAGTAGATTTTTTTGGACCCTTCTACATCCAGTTCAAGGTTTTAATTCAGTCTGGGCAGTTCCAAAAATAACATGGGCACCCTAGTCTTTGCAGATAGGTCTTGAACTTTAAAGGATAAGTCACAAAAACAAATCACCTTCTCGTTGATGGACTCATCAGAGAATGTGAGCAGTGGATATACCAGTGACGCTGAGGCCTCATCTTGCACCAGGCCAGACCCTACTAAGAGAATTTGATCTTTCAAAGCCCTAAATGGTATGGGGAACATCAGGAGAAGCTTGTTTGCTTGTTCAATAATTTTCAGGGCTGTCAGTCTGGTTCTCTTAATGAAATCAGAATTCAGCTTTTTTTAAGCTAAACTTTGTCAGTAAAACTGTTCAAAAATTCGGCAGTGAAACATTTTCATTTAGGAAATGCTGATTTGTTGAAAGATAAATATATGATGGAAACTGCCTCCTTGGATAAAAATTAGTATCTAAACAAATATTTGGGAAAAAAATGAAATGCATCTATTTCATTTCAGTCTTTTCTGAAAAGAACTTTTAAAAAGAAATTCGTAGGCTTTCTCCCTAAAACCACTCATTTCCCACTTGACTCCAACTGCTGTGGTTTCTTAAGTCTGTCTAGAGAACCCAAGTTTCCCTTGGGCTACCATTTATATAGCTATTAGATGATTTTTAAGCTTCTATATTCCTACCATAGCTAGCTACTGCCAGTTAAATTAGGAAGTACAGAAGGGGGAATCCAGAGAGGAATTCACAAAGATCCACGTGGGAAGGGCTGTGTAGCTTCTTGAGTATACCTGTGTTGAGTGACAAAGGAGCATACTCTGGTAACTGTAGATGGTGGAGGCTGAAACCTGTTTAGCCACCAGTCAGTCAATCAGTGTAGGTGTATGCAAGTCTAAAAGTGGCTTTGAAGTGCAGTGGTAGCTCTGGAAATGCGTTGATCGTGGTAAATGTGTCTTCATTGCTTTTGCTTCCGGGTTCTCCTAAGATACTTTCCCACAGAAGAGGTGGGAAATGTATAGAAGGAGAATGAAGGTGCTAATTCTCTTCTTTGTGACAAGCAAACAATAAAGACATCAACTCCTAGCAGACAATGTAGGTTTTTCTGAGTGACCTTGGTGTATTTTGTATTTCGCTACATAGTGTTTGTACAGGCTTTTCTTCTGTAGTGAAATACAGAAACACGGGTTGGATTGTGTCTTAATGGTCTTCTGTCACCATGTAGAAAGGGATTCACAAGTCAATGGAAAGTTCAGAGCTGGAGCGCTATCTGACAATGAATTTCCTTCCTGAGCCTGTGTCCATGCAGTTCTAGAGATCCGCTCTCTACTGTGATTCTCCAGGCCACGTGTCGTGGTTTAACCCCAGCCGGCAGTTAAAACCACACAGCCACTCGCTCACTCCCCCCAGTTGCGATGGGAAATAGAAACAGAAGAGTAAAATTGAGGAAAAACTCATGGGTTGAGATACAGTTAGTTTAATAAGTAAAGCAAAAGCCGCACACTCAAGCAAAGCAAAACAGGGAATTCATTCACTACTTCCTGTCAGCAGGCAGGGGTTCAGCCATCTCCAGGAAAGCAAGGCTCCATCACACATAATGGTTACCTGGGAAGACAAATGCTGTAACTCCAAAAAATCCTCCCCTTCCTCCTCCTTCCCCGAGCTTTTATATGCTGATCAGGATGTTGCATGATATGGAATATCCCTTTGGTCAGTTGGGGTCAGCTGTGCTATCTATGTCGTCTCCCTTCTTGTGACTTCCTAGCCTGCTTGCTGGCAGGGTGATAAAAGGAGTAGGCCTCTATATGAAGCCTTTACTGCTTACCAACAACCAAAAGCACCAGTGCACTATCAAAATTATTTCTTATCCCAAATCCAAAACATAGCACTATTACCAGCTGCTAGTAAAAAAAAAGTTAACTCCATCCCAGCTGAAACCATGACACCATGTTTCTGCAGTAATCCTTTTTGAGAGATGAAATCTGAAGCTTGCTTAGTATGAAAATTTGGATGGTATGGTTGAGGACGGTTTTTCTTTTAAGAAGGTCTTGCAACAAGGGTTTTAGTTCTGTGGGAAGATAAGGCTGCCATGACAGTGAAGGGTGACAAGAGGTACCACCATACAATAAAAGCATAACAGCGTGGCAGCAAGCGTCTGTACAGGCAAAACTGGAGGAGCCAAGCAAGGGTTGGTCTCATTGTTGAGGGACCTGGAACCAGGACACCTGGCGTTGAGCCATAGGTATGGATGTAGATTTGAATTTTGAGTTTGAATGGACTGTGGATTGAATGAATAGGAGAAGTGCAGGCATTACAGAGTAGGCTGGTGCTTTGGAAAGTGATTTGCAGAAGGGTAGATATCGGTGAAGGTATTTGGGAGCGCTGTGTCGTTATAGATTTGGGCAGACAAGGATTTGATCTGAACGAGGAGGGGGGAAGACATGGGCAGAAGAGATAGAGAAACATGTGGGAGAGGATTTAGTGAACAGACAGAGAGAAGTTAGAAGTCGAACACCATTGGTATGAGTTGAAAGGGAGAAAGACTTGGGATGGGAGCGTTTGGGGGCCCTGTGTTATGAGACCCTGGTGGCTTCAGGACGTACGTAAGGGATTGAAAGCTGAGGCGTTAGAGATAGGGCTTGTGTGAGGGTGATTTAGTTAAAAAGGGCACTACTTCCCTGTGCATTTTTAGATGGGAGACTCTGAATTGTTATTTTCCCCCTTTTCCCTCCTCTGTTTAAGCTACTTGAAATATACTAGTCCTTTAAAGTATAAGTGTTCTAAAATAAATTGACGTGAAGATGACCATTGGAAGAGAATATCACTCACCTAAACAATAAAAATAGTACAATTGTTTAAAGCCACTTCAGAAACTTGGAGTTAGCCTGCCGTGTTGGAAAGTACCTGGCTGGTATGAAAGGGACTTGATATTTGGATTTAATTACGTTTAATGGCAAGATTAGGACTATTGATTTGGAGGGGGTGTTTGAAAGAGAGACTTTAGAAAATACTACTACTGCTGTGGACTGTGTTTCTTTTCCAAGGGCAAGAACTTCTATGTGAGAGTTGAATGCCTTTTTCTGTGCCTTGGTTTCCTGTGTTGTGCCCAGCTGTGTCTTGGGGGTGGGGGTACTCTGAATGCACTACATCCTTCCAAGAGCAGCTGGGAAGCTTGTTTTCCATTCCCATTCTTGTGAGAATTACTTCTGGTATCTGTGTACTAGCGTGGGTCTCCGGGGTTCCCAGGAATGTAGCCTCAACAGCTGTGCTCGGAATAATCTTGCCATTTTGGTTGTAAGTCCACCTCTGTCCCTCCTCAATCCCTGCTGTTCTTCACTGTTTCCTACCCATGCGCAGAGCACCTGTTTCACATTTTCTTTATTACACTTGTGTATTCTACCCTCTGTATTAAATCAGTTTAATTTATTAAGCCAATTTGCTGCTGAAATGACAAAGTTCAGAGGGAAAATTTTAAGTGTAAGCATCTGACGAGCTTTGAACAAGACATTCAGAATCTGTTGTCTTAAGAAAAACAAGATTTTTGTGATTATGTCAGTTTTCTGTCTTGCTAGTCCTCCTCGTTTACTTCAGAAACACCTGATGGGAACTTCACAGTGATACTCATAAAGTGAACAGTTCTTGTAATATGGGAGGTGGAAATGGTAGGAAGGTAAAGTCTTACTGATATGCTGTTTCATTCCCTTGTACACAGTTAATTTTCAGTCCTCACAGACTGCCTCACAAAGCGTGTAAGAACATTTTGCTTTTGAAAAATAGTCTTCATTATATTGTATAAAATTCCGTCAGTGCATCTTCAGGCTTGCAACATGAAGAAAACAAGGGCGCCTTCACAGTGGTATACAATAGAAATTGTATACCCATAAGAATCATTACTTGATCCTCTGCATCACTGTATGTATGATGCCTTACTGCCCAGTTGCAGGAAGGAGAGAGATGGATAGAGAGGAAAGAGGAGCAGTATTATTCTTAGACTAGAAAAGGAGCAGCTGTTTGGGTAACTTCTGTAACTGTCTCTAATGGTAGTTGCGGAAAAGGTGTTGCCTTAAGGACACAGTGAAGTGTGACAATCTCAAGTTAGGTTATGAAAGATCATAATCATCAGCATTACAAAAAAACAAACGCAGTGAAGCTGCTAGGGAGAATCTTTATTGTTAAATATAGCTGTTAGCAATTAATGTTAGTTTTTACTTCTGAGGAATTTAATTCCATTTTATTTACTTAAAAACATATTTACAATGTTTTTATGATACCTAAAATCTAATAGTAAAGCTGATTTTGAGGTTGTGACAAACAGTGAGAGTTATGTACATCTATCCATAAGAGATCTTTCAAACACTGACTGATTTTTGCAGTACTCGCCATCTAGCTGTATCAGTATCCACCGTATCCAAAAAAAGGTGTTCCTCCAGTTAACTACCCAATATGTTTGGGAGCAAGCAACACAGAGATCTCTATGGAAAATGTGTGCCTTTGAGGATGCAGCATTAACGTCGAAAGTTCATGTCTGAGTAGGATAACAAGGAGGTATGCGAGCTCAAAACGTTATAAGAGAATAAATAAGAAAGAGAAAGCCCCTGTCGAAATTCCCCAAGTTTTGACTAAATTAGTCTAGAGGACAGTACGTTCTTACCTGTTTTGTGAAAAATGTTAAGTGTGTAGAAGTGCAAGGCCCATGAGAGTGTTTCAGTCGAGAGCTAAAAGGGAGTTCAATATATCTGTTCTGTTTGGACTGCTGCCTAGCCAGTCAGAATGCATATATTAATTAGCAGTGAACAGGCTTCTAATTTGGAACAAGCAAGAAGCAGCACATGTTGCATCTAGTAAGTTAGGGGGACACAGGGAGCAAAGATCTTGAAGATATCATAGGTAGCAGACTTGTGAACTGATGTGGTTATTGGCCAGGGAGACACACGGGGATGCCATAGGAAATCATATTTCCTTAAATACGCTATTGATAGATTAATTTATTAATTCAGTGTGGATATAGTCTAGGTCTGTAGAAGCAGATTTTGGAGGATGTGAGCATTAGAGATACTAAATTTCTTCTGCGTTATTTTTCACTATAGTAGATACCGAGGAGATACGTTTTCTTTGCAGGTAATGAAGTGACGCTCCTAAGAGAAGCGATAGGCAAAAAATGTTTTGTGAGACTTCTGTGGCTGGATGACATACATTTAGGAGTTCAAAAATGTTACAGTGAAGTGACAAATTTCCTACTGAAAGGTGTGGTCAGTGGTAAAGCTGGTACAAAGGACAGAAAGGCAACAAATGTGCTTATCTGTAATAAGGACCCTAAAGATTCCTGTAAATTTAAGCAGCAAGTCCTTCTCCACTAGCAGATATATATTAAGTTGAAATAAAAATGGAATCTTAATTCACCGATAAACGTAATTCAGACCCCCAAAAAACTCCAAAACACCCAACCTGTGTCTTGATCTATTAGAATTCTTTGAACTGAGAAAAACAGCATCTAGTGAAACTGGTTCTTCTTGTTCAAACGTTCAAAAAAGTTTTTGACAAGTTTTCAGCAAGGACTGTTAAGCAAGCCAGGTATCTGCCAGGGTGAGAGGTAAAGTTTTGTTATAGATTGAAACCAGAAGGCAAACAAAAGAATAACTAGCCAGTTTGCTATACAGTAAGAGGATAACTGAAGACACTGAATACAGAATGTGCACGGTGGAGTGTAAAATTAAATATTTGAAAGGAGGAGGTTCATAATGACTAGCATATTATTGCTTAAAGAATGAATATGAAAGCAAGTTATTGCAAGGTAATATAGGGTGAGAATTTACAGTAGATTAACCACTCTATAGTGTTCATCCATGTGAACACGTGCTCGTGCAGCTCATGTTTACTACATGAGGTAACTTCTTGTTACCTTCAGTATAATGTGGGCTGCAACTGTCCAGATGTTCAATTGCTCTGAAGTTACGTGTGTGCTGGAAACTTGAGCCTACCTCCTGGTAATTTGTCAGTATGTTTGCATTCTTTTTTTGATTATTATGAGAAAAACTATGAGAAATTTAACTGCATTAACTGGACAAGACAATGGCATATGAAGTTCAGTGTTTACAAATAACTGATTACATGACAAGCAATAATTTTAACCACTTAATGAGCTTTAAATTAATCATTTACGGAAGAAAAAATGAATTTTGTTGTGGAAAGCTCAGTGGAGAGACCTGTTCAAAGTCAAGCAGTAAAGGCAACAAAAATTACGATCAAGTTTTAGGAACAGAATAGGAAATAGTATGTAATTATCTAAGTATCAATTACATACCCTCCCTTGAAAAACTGTTTTCAGTTCTGGTTGTCATTCCTAAAGTGAATTCAGGAAAAATTCGCAGATGAGTGACTACAACAATTAACTGCAAAATGCATTTTTAATGAGAAAGTAAAAGTATGAAGTTTGTTTAGGGAAGAGATAGGTATGGAGGAATTATACAGAGCAGTGGATGATAAGGTAAATAAAGTTGATTTTATTCATGTTTCTCACAATAAGAAGGGGATATTCAGTTTAGTAGGAAGACATCAGTAAAAACTGATAATAAAAGTGAGTAGTTACTGTCACAGAATATGCTTACCTTCTGAAACTTCCTGCAACAAGATACCACTAAGGCAGAAAGCTTAAGAGGCTATAGTTACCTCAGAATAATGAGCATTATGCAGATGATAGTTCCCTACGTTTCAACATACAGAAATAACAAATTAATTTTCCGTATCAATAAGATGTTTCAGTTAGATGCATGGAAAGTAAAATTTCTTCCGTTTCTGAAATGTGTCAGGCAGGATAGCGAGCTTGCTGGGCCGTTGCTCTGAACTGACCTTTTGTCTTTAATACCGAGGAACGTGTGCTATGCTGCTGCTTCCATATTTATGACTTTTTCTTTGCTACATTGCTTTACTATAGCCAAGCTAAGTATTTCCTTTAGGATAAGTGGGTTACTGAGACACTTGTGAAGAAAGTGGTATCTGAAATTAGTGATTTCCTTCGTTATGGAATGTAAACGATTGCTGATTATTTTTAGAGTGATGATGTCTTTGTCAGTATGCGTAGTCGGTTCACCTGCAGTGTCGTCAGTGTGTTAATGATACTCAACTCAATTTTTCAATTGTTCTGAAATTTTCTTGTTTTGTTTGCCCGTTGCCTAGCATGAGTCTAAGATAGTAACAGTACTATTGGAGAATCAAGGTAGATGCACTGGGGGTGAACTGGGGAATGAAGCTGAAGATAGCAGTTCGGTTAAGCCCCTTTCATTATATAGGGGCTTAATTGCCTTCTTGCCTTCATTTGTGATATAGGAGCCTTACTGGCTACTATGTTACTTCTGGACAGCTGAACTATAAGAGGGTTTTTTTGCCTGTACCTACTGTTAGCCATTGGCCTTTCCTGATGGATGAAGGCTGTGAACAAAATAATCCAGACTTCTCTTCCCTCTGCTGTGTTTCTTACCAGGCATTAATCCTGAAGTATTTATTTCACGTGTGTTTAGCATAAAATATTTCCATGTGCTTGTATTGCGGGACTTTCTACGGGGAGGAGGACATTAAAATGCACAGCATGTGTGGACATACAGAGCCAGGTGGCTGGATCCGGATATGTATGTGTTTTTTCTTTGTGGATAGCATGCTACTTCTCTCTGAAGTATGCTGTAAGGTAAAAAGAAGGTTTTCTTTTGCAATGCTGGATCTGTGTGAGGTCCCTATCACTGGCTGGTGTCGGGGGCTGCAGTCGATATCTACTAGGCTGTAGTACTTTGTGGTTATTAATGCTAGTGAGCTGAAGAATGTGTTAAATTGGCCAGCTTCACCAGAAGGAGGAGGAGGAGGTGAAGGAGGAGAGGAAGCCTGGTGGGAGCTCTGCCCCTCTCTGTGAGGGAGAGTGTGAGATTTCAGGACCCAGCTATCATTGGGAATAGCTCCAATTCTTCTAGCCAGGGATAGATATCACAGGGATAACATCAGACCACCCAGGCAAGGACTATACTGAGCTGCTTCCATCTCTGCTATGCAGCCAGTCAGTGCCCAATATCCAGCAGCCAGGATTCCTGCAAACATGCTGACAGATCCATAGGAGGATGGGGCACTTTTCTCATTCTACATTTTTCATTTGGAGAGACGGTGGAAGTTAACAAGAAGCAGATGAATTTACTAAACCTTAGGAAAGGTGAGAGGGAGTGACAAAGAATTGTAAGGGGCACTGTAAAGTGCCCCAGAGTGGCCTTGTGGGAATAATATGCCACAGGAATCCCAAAATAGCAAACTTCAATTTAACATCAGCTACAATAATATTTGAACCCACACCACTCCTCAGTTACCTGTCTCAATTACACAGTGTGGTACCTGTCTTCTCTTCAGCAGAGGAAAAGTGCCGCAAAGCAAATGGCCAGTGTGTCAAAACACACCGTACAGCTCCCAGTGGGGATCAGGTCTTTCAGTTCTAGACCTGAGGAAGCACAACATGGTGACCGCAAAAAGACCATAAACTCAGGATGCAGCAAATATTTGCAGAAACTTGGTGGGGATATTTTACCCACTAAAGGGTTCTTTTTTTCAGTGTTAGTCCCTTGCCTTGATCCAACCTGCTTTATCTGAGTCTTAATCAGATTTATTTTTCTTATGTAATCATTTGGTTGGCTTTTACCCTTCCACTGATGGAGAGGAAAGGAAGTGTAAAGGAAAAAGGTATCTCACTGTAACTAGGAAGAGGAGCAAGAAGCCAGGAGATGAAGTCTGAGGGATATTTGTCTTTCCTCTTTCACACAGCTCTGCACTGCTGCAGGGCCCCATCTCCTCCTCACCCACAGACTGTTCACACCGAAGCTGGAATTACTTTTAATACTACTGATTTGTAGCATCAGCAGTAATATAACTGGTCTCAGCAGAGGTTGTAGGAAGCAAAAATGTCAACGTAGTTTCTGCAGTGCTTGAATTGAGCCCCTTCTGCTCTGAGGCTCCAAAGGGAAGAGGAGCAGAGGCTTTTGTATGATGCAGCAACATCTGCAGAGAGTCACCAAATGGGCTAGGCTGAGCAACTAGAACTCATGTTATGGGAAAGATTACACCCTGATCATCAAATATTTGGCAGGACTGTGCCTTATCAAAATCGCTCCCACTGGGAAGTTTTGAGGCAGAGAGTGTTTAAATGAAAGCCTGACTTTTTCAGGAGAAGGAAGAGGGGAGTTCAGCCATCCACAGCAGCAGCACTAACTTGGAGGGTTTTTTTCATTGTTAAATGGATGCATACGCTGGAGACACTACAAAGGAATTTGCAAGTTTGTCAGGTTTCCCAGGAATGTCTCTGGCAGGTCTTTGTCTGGAACATTTTCTGGAGACTGGAACACTTGTGCTCTGTATGCATATGTATATCCTGTAAGCTGGTAAGCTCCATGAGCAGAGAAGGAATGTCACAGGCCTTTGGCCAGATAGATCAGCCTTGGTACACACACAGATTTCACACTTCCCAGCCTGTTAGCCCCAGTTCTTCCCTTCTGGCTGGTTGCTCCTACAAATTCAAATCTATATATAAAATGAAGGTGTTTCAGTATGGGGTGTGGTCAGCAAGCTGGCCTGGGTAACAGAAAGGTGGCCTTAGAAAAAAATCTGTTTGTATTAGATGGTTTCTTCAAGGAATTTGTAGTAGGTATATTTTTGTGCTGCTATTCAGACAGTGAAAGTGTGTGTGTGTGTGTGTTAGAGATTTGTGGTTTGGGGTTTCCTTTACCTCTTAAGGAAAGAGTCGGGTTAAGATCCGTGATGCTTCCCATACTGGAATGGCCTGTCGGATTCCAATATCTTGATGTATGAAGGAAGGCAAGGCAGGTGGACTGTTTCCAATAGTACTGGAAGACCTGGGTGCTGTCAGACCAAGTCATGCTAGCCTGCGCTAGATCACAGATGTACATGGGAGCTCCGTGGTGAAGCCAAGAAAATGCAACACACTGACTGGGGAGAGGACAGATTAACAATGAATATTTAGATTATTGTAGCATCTAGTCATAGTCATCTGTAAAGGCTGGAAGAAGAAAAATATAACAAAGAATGCAGCAAATCTTTAATTTTTTTTTTCTTTTTTAATGGCAAGTTGTTAGCCCTTTCCCTCTGTTCCTTGGAACATAAGTATTTCACTGATCTTGAAAGCCTCAGGGGTATGTGTGTCTGAGGAAGGCTTGGCAAATGAAAATACAGTGAATACAGAAGCCAGGTAATGGAAGAAAAGAAACGTTTCTTTTACAAGCTATTGGATAAAGATGGCATTGCTGGATGAACGGTAAGTAATAAAATGGAAAACTAGGGATTGACTGAAGGGTCTTGAAGGAGTCGAACTCAATACACAGGAAAAATAGATCAAAAGGCAAAGGAAAAGATATTACAAATGATGAGACATTTTGCACATTTTTGTTTTCTAGTGGAATGCCTCCTTCTTTGAGCTTATGACAGTGTCATCTTGTCCTGTCTGAGGCATCAAAATCAAAAGGTTCTGGTGTGGTCATAAGGCAGAGGAGCAGTGATCTTTTGTGTGTCTTACCATGATCCCTGTCCAATCTTTCTTTAAAGGAAAAGGTTTCTCAGTGATGTTCATATATACCTTTGAAACTTGTTGGTAGGGTACATTGTGCTGAAAACTTTGTGGCATTAGGTCTCCTTCTGTTTCAGACTGTGAACTTTTTATTGTGTTGAAGGTTTTTTGGGAAGAGACAATAAAGTAGGCCTATGATGACTGTGTTCTTTTGGCATATCTCTTTGTCTTGATCTTTGAAATACGGCTTGAACTCTGGATCCCTTTTCCTCCTCACTAATCAGAAAGAACCAAATGGAAATGTGAGATGTTTGGAGACGGTGCAAGCGTGGCTCCAAAGTAAGAGAAATGGTCTACTTTGTAGATCACCAGTCCCCAGCACTTTGTATGCAACAGGATATGACTGGTCTCTGGCAGAAAAATACTAACCCTGCCAACTGGGGAGTGTGAAGAAGGCATTTTTTTTGTAGTGCATTGCTCGTCCAGTGTTGTAACACGCTGACCAGTGAAACTCAGGATCTGCTGTTCAGGATGTTGGTAACGAAAATTTAAGTCACTTTTCCACTCTCTGCCAAGAGGGACAGGGTAACAGCTTCGAGTGATGGTGTGTCCTTGTTCACCCTGGTTGACTCCTGCAAACTAGCAAGAGAAACACTCAGGGTTTTAGGAGGTTTTTCCTAAATCTGTGGAGGCTGATCTGCAGCACTGTTTTGTCTTATTTTATTTTTAAAAATTTTTTTTGCCATTGTTAACATTTGCTGCTTTAGCTTATTTGAAACATTAGACAAGATCAAAATGAAAATATTCACTTTATTATAGAAAAAAGATTCTTCAATATGATAATGGGAAACTATTGAAAGAATAATATAATGTAAATCAGAAATGTGAAAGATATTAAGCTCCTCTTCTGACCCTTGCTTGTGATTTCTTAAAGGTAATATACAATAGGTCTTTGTCTGTGGGATGCTATTCATTAGAAACAAATTCCACCCTGTAATTTTTTCTTCCTATCTGGATTTGGAGATTTTGTATTTCCTATTTAAATTATAAAGCAGATTAACAAAACCAAACCCCTCAACTCTTATATCCAGTGCTTTTGGATATCATTCTGTGTTGTGGCCTTTCTTTCAATCTTAAATTTATTCACGTATAAATTTCTCTGAATAAAGCAAGACCATGGAGACCAGTTCTTTCAAGCTTATGTGTCTCTGCTGTCAAGGCAGCAAGTGTATTGCAGTCATAAATTTACCCTGTAACGCTTAAAAATTTAAAATTAAAAAAAAAAGTATTTTGATATTATGCAATAATTTGTCTTTTGGCTTATTAGCATGGTATTGAACTAAGTATAACAGTACATATATGTGCTGTTAGGTTTTCTAACACAAGGCTCTATTTATTGATATGGGTGCGACAACCCACATGTTCTTCTCTCCCCTATTTCTTGATGTTAGATAATAAATAGAACTACTTCAAGTTGGCTCTCCTCCCTCCATGAGAGCTTTTTGGGATTTACTATCCCATTGTATTCTTTACTCAGCATGTTCCTTTCAACTCGTGACCTTTTTGCTGTCCCCAACAGTTTAAAAATTGTGGCAAAACTTGTGAATCATTCTATCATGAGAGATATTAGCTGTGTGTTATCTTGCCCTTTACAGACTCCAGAGAATGTGAGGAAAGATGTTTGGGAATAGGGATGCTTGAAGCGTGCAGTGCAGTGCATACAGGTCTCCTGTCATACTGTCAATGTCAGAAAAAGTATTCTGAAGTCCCTCACTGCTAGTGAAAAGCAGGAATCTTACCAACCAGGAGAATTGAACCCATTTTGATACAACTCAATCTGAAAACTAACTTTATTCTTGTAGATCCACACCAGTAACCACCTCCCCTGTTGAGCCCCATTAGCCTGCCTTCCTTGTCTTTTGGTTTATGGGGTTTTTTTGGGGTGGATTTTTTTTTTGGTGAGGGTTTTTCTGGTTTTAGTTGTGTGGGTGTGTTC